>CAWUDS030002460.1:0-87204 GCA_963859935.3 Lathyrus sativus
TTTAACTTTGAACTTATGTAATGGTGTTTAGGGTGCAATTGTTGATTTTCTTCGCTTGGATCTTTTCTTATGGTCATTATATTGAAACTTGTGACTTTTTTAACTTTGAAGTTTTGTAATGGTCTTTATACTTAAATTGGTGAGTTTTATCAAATGAAACATTTGTTATTGTTTTTTTATTGAAATTGGGGAGTTTTTTTAACTTTGAACTTTTGTATTGGTCTTTATACTGAAATTGTTGATTTTTTTCTCTTTGAACTTTTCTTATGGTCTTTATTTTAAAATTTTTGAGTTTTTTAACTTTGAACTTTTGTATTGGTCTGTATACTGAAATTAGTGATTTTTTCTCTTGGAACTTTTTTTATGGTCTTTATATTGAAATTGGTGAGTTTTTAAATTTGACATTTTTTAATGGTCTTTATACTGAAATTGATGAGTTTTTTCAAATCGACCTTTTGTCACGGTTTTTATAGTGAAATTGTTGATTTTTTTACCTGGAACTTTTGTAATGGTTTTTATAGTGAAAATGGGGAGTTTTTTAGACTTTGAAATTTCGCAATGGTTTTTATGGTGAAATTGGTGATTTTTATCACTTGGAACTTTTCTTATGGTCTTTATATTGAAATTTGTTAGTTTTTTAACTTTAGTCTTTTGTAACGGTCCTTATACTGAATTGGTGAGTTTTTTCAAATCGAACTTTTGTTATGGATTCTTAGTGAAATTGTTGAATTTTTTACTAGGAAATTTTGTAATGTTTTTATGGTGAAATTGGGGAGTTTTTTTTTACTTTGAACTTTTTTTATGGTCTTTATAGTGAAATTGGTGAATTTTTTTAACTTTGAACTTTTGTCTTGGTTTTTAGGGAGAAATTGATGAATTTTTTACTAGGAACTTTTGAAATGGTTTATATAGTGAAATTGTGGAGTTTTTTCAATTTGAATTTTTGTAATGGTTTTTGTGGTGAAATTGCTGATTTTTTTCACTTGGAACTTTTCAGATGGTCTTTATATTGAAATTGGTGAGATTTTAAACTTTGAACTTTTGTATTTGTCTTTATACTGAAATTGGTGATTTTTTTCTCTTGGAAATTTTCTTATGGTCTTTATATTGAAATTGGTAAGTTTTTTAACTTTGAACTTTTGTAATAGTATTTGTCATGAAATTGATGAGTTTTTTTCAAATCGACCTTTTGTTATGGTTTTTATAGTGAAATTGTTGAATTTCTTACTAGCAACTTTTGCAATGGTTTTTATAGTCAAATTGTTGAATTTCTTACTAGGAACTTTTGTAATGGTTTTAATAGTGAAATTGTTGAACTTTTTAAACTTTGAACTTTTGTAATGGTTTTTATGGTGAAATTGGTGATTTTTTGTAATGGTCTTTATACTGAAACTGATGAGTTTTTTCAAATCGACCTTTTGTTATGGTTTTTAGAGTGAAATTGTTGAATTTTTTAGTAGGAACTTTTGTAATGGTTTTTATATTGAAATTGGGGAGTTTTTTAAACTTTGAACTTTTGTAATGGTTTTTATGGTGAAATTTGTGATTTTTTTCACCTGGAACTATTCTTATGGTTATTATGTTAAAATGTGTGAGTTTTTTAACTTTGAACTTTTGTATTGGTCTTTATACTGAAATTGGTGATTTTTTCTCTTTGAACTTTTCTTATGATATTTATTTTAAAATTTTTGAGTTTTTTAACTTTGAACTTTTGTGTTGGTCTGTATACTGAAATTGATGAGTTTTTTTCAAATCGACCTTTTGTTATAGTTTTTATAGTGAAATTGTTGAATTTTTTACTAGGAACTTTTGTAATGGTTTTTATAGCGAAATTGTTGAATTTTTTACTATGAACTTTTGTAATGGTTTTTTGAAGAATTTTGGGAGTTTTTTAAAACTTGAACTTTTGTAATGTTTTTTATGGTTAAATTGGTGATTTTTTTCACTTGGAACTCTTGTAATGGTCTTTATACTAATATAGGTGAGTATTTTCAAATGGAACTTTTGTTATTGTTTTTAAGTGAAATTCTTGAAAATTTGACTAGAAACTTTTGTAATGGTTTTTATGGTGAAATTGGGGAGTTTTTTAACTTTGAACTTTTTTTTTGTTTTTATAGTGAAATTGGTGAATTTTTTAACTTTGAACTTTTGTTTTGATTTCTCGGGAGAAATTGATGAGTTTTTTGACTTGGAACTTTTGTAATGGTTATATAGTGATATTGGGGAATTTTGTAACTTTGAACTTTTGTTATGGTCTTTATAGTGATATTGGTGAGTTTTTTAACTTTGAATTTTTCTAATGGTTTTTAAGGCGAAATTGTTGATTTTTTTCACTTGGAACATTTCTTAGGGTCTTTATATTGAAATTGGTAAGTTTTTTAACTTTTAACTTTTGTAATGGTCTTTATATTTAAATTGATGAGTTTTTTCAAATGGAACTTTAGTTATGGTTTTTAGTGTGAAATTGTTGACGTTTTCACTAGAAACTTTTGTAATGGTTTTTATAATGAAATTGGGGATTTTTTTAACTTTGAACTTATGTAATGGTGTTTAGGGTGAAATTGGTGATTTTCTTCACTTGGATCTTTTCGTATGGTCATTATATTGAAACTTGTGAGTTTTTTAACTTTGAAGTTTTGTAATGGTCTTTATACTTAAATTGGTGAGTTTTATCAAATGAAACTTTTTTGTTATTGTTTTTTTTATTGAAATTGGGGAATTTTTTTAACTTTGAACTTTTGTATTGGTCTTTATACTGAAATTGCTGATTTTTTTCTCTTTGAACTTTTCTTATGGTCTTTATTTTAAAATTTTTGAGTTTTTTAACTTTGAACTTTTGTATTGGTCTGTATACTGAAATTAGTGATTTTTTCTCTTGGAACTTTTTTTATGGTCTTTATATTGAAATTGGTGAGTTTTTTAACTTTGACATTTTTTAATGGTCTTTATACTGAAATTGATGAGTTTTTTCAAATCGACCTTTTGTCACGGTTTTTATAGTGAAATTGTTGATTTTTTACCTTGAACTTTTGTAATGGTTTTTATAGTGAAAATGGGGAGTTTTTTAGACTTTGAAATTTCGCAATGGTTTTTATGGTGAAATTGGTGATTTTTATCACTTGGAACTTTTCTTATGGTCTTTATATTGAAATTTGTTAGTTTTTTAACTTTAGTCTTTTGTAACGGTCCTTATACTGAAATTGGTGAGTTTTTTCAAATCGAAATTTTGTTATGGATTCTTAGTGAAATTGTTGAATTTTTGACTAGGAACTTTTGTAATGTTTTTATGGTGAAATTGGGGAGTTTTTTTTACTTTGAACTTTTTTTATGGTCTTTATAGTGAAATTGGTGAATTTTTTTAACTTTGAACTTTTGTCTTTGTTTTTAGGGAGAAATTGATGAATTTTTTACTAGGAACTTTTGAAATGGTTTATATAGTGAAATTGTGGAGTTTTTTCAATTTGAATTTTTGTAATGGTTTTTGTGGTGAAATTGCTGATTTTTTTCACTTGGAACTTTTCAGATGGTCTTTATATTGAAATTGGTGAGTTTTTAAACTTTGAACTTTTGTATTGGTCTTTATACTGAAATTGGTGATTTTTTTCTCTTGGAAATTTTCTTATGGTCTATATATCGAAATTGGTAAGTTTTTTAACTTTGAACTTTTGTAATAGTATTTGTCATGAAATTGATGAGTTTTTTTCAAATTGACCTTTTGTTATTGTTTTTATAGTGAAATTGTTGAATTTCTTACTAGCAACTTTTGCAATCGTTTTTATAGTCAAATTGTTGAATTTCTTACTAGGAACTTTTGTAATGGTTTTAATAGTGAAATTGTTGAACTTTTTAAACTTTGAACTTTTGTAATGGTTTTTATGGTGAAATTGGTGATTTTTTGTAATGGTCTTTATACTGAAACTGATGAGTTTTTTCAAATCGACCTTTTGTTATGGTTTTTAGAGTGAAATTGTTGAATTTTTTAGTAAGAACTTTTGTAATGGCTTTTATATTGAAATTGGGGAGTTTTTTAAACTTTGAACTTTTGTAATGGTTTTTATGGTGATATTGGTGATTTTTTTCACTTGGAACTATTCTTAGGGTTATTATGTTAAAATGTGTGAGTTTTTTAACTTTGAACATTTGTATTGGTCTTTATACTGAAATTGGTGATTTTTTCTCTTTGAACTTTTCTTATGATATTTATTTTAAAATTTTTGAGTTTTTTAACTTTGAACTTTTGTGTTGGTCTGTATACTGAAATTGATGAGTTTTTTTCAAATCGACCTTTTGTTATAGTTTTTATAGTGAAATTGTTGAATTTTTTACTAGGAACTTTTGTAATGGTTTTTATAGCGAAATTGTTGAATTTTTTACTATGAACTTTGGTAATGGTTTTTATAAGAATTTGGGGAGTTTTTTAAACCTTGAACTTTTGTAATGTTTTTTATGGTTAAATTGGTGAATTTTTTCAGTTGGAACTTTTGTAATGGTCTTTATACTGATATAGGTGAGTTTTTTCAAATGGAACTTTTGTTATGGTTTTTAAGTGAAATTGTTGAAAATTTGACAAGGAACTTTTGTAATGGTTTTTATGGTGAAATTGGGGAGTTTTTTAACTTTGATCTTTTTTTTTTGTCTTTATAGTGAAATTGGTGAATTTTTTAACTTTGAACATTTGTTTTGATTTCTGGGAAGAAATTAATGAGTTTTTTGACTTGGAACTTTTGTAATGGTTATATAGTGATATTGAGGAATTTTGTAACTTTGAACTTTTGTTATGGTCTTTATGCGAAATTGGTGAGATTTTTAACTTTGAATTTTTCTAATGGTTTTTATGGTGAAATTGGTGATTTTTTTCACTTGGAACATTTCTTATGGTCTTTATATTGAAATTGGTAAGTTTTTTAACTTTTAACTTTTGTAATGGTCTTTATATTTAAATTGATGAGTTTTTTCAAATGGAACTTTAGTTATGGATTTTAGTGTGAAATTGTTGACTTTTTTACTAGAAACTTTTGTAATGGTTGAAATTGGGGATTTTTTTAACTTTGAACTTATCTAATGGTGTTTAGGGTGAAATTGGTGATTTTCTTCACTTGGATCTTTTCGTATGGTCATTATATTGAAACTTGTGAGTTTTTTAACTTTGAAGTTTTGTAATGGTCTTTATACTTAAATTGGTGAGTTTTATCAAATGAAACTTTTTATATTGTTTTTTTTATTGAAATTGGGGAGTTTTTTGACTTTGAACTTTTTTATTGGTCTTTATACTGAAATTGGTGATTTTTTTCTCTTTGAACGTTTCTTATGGTCTTTATTTTAAAATTTTTGAGTTTTTTAACTTTGAACTTTTGTATTGGTCTGTATACTGAAATTAGTGATTTTTTTCTCTTGGAACTTTTTTTATGGTCGTTATATTGAAATTGGTGAGTTTTTAACTTTGAAATTTTTTAATGGTCTTTATACTAAAATTGATGAGTTTTTTCAAACCGACCTTTTGTCACGGTTTTTATAGTGAAATTGTTGATTTTTTACTTGGAACTTTTGTAATGGTTTTTATAGTGAAATTGGGGAGTTTTATATAGACTTTGAAATTTTGCAATGGTTTTTATGGTGAAATTGGTGATTTTTACTACTTGGATCTTTTCTTATGGTCTTTATATTGAAATTTGTTAGTTTTTTAACTTTAGTCTTTTGTAACGGTCATTATACTGAAATTGGTGAGTTTTTTCAAATCGAACTTTTGTTATGGATTCTTAGTGAAATTGTTGAATTTTTGACTAGGAACTTTTGTAATGTTTTTATGGTGAAATTGGGGAGTTTTTTAACTTTGAACTTTTTTTATGGTCTTTATAGTGAAATTGGTGAATTTTTTTAACTTTGAACTTTTGTCTTGGTTTTTAGGGAGAAATTGATGAATTTTTTACTAGAAATTTTTGAAATGGTTTATATAGTGGAATAGTGGAGTTTTTTCAATTTGAACTTTTGTAATGGTTTTTGTTGTGAAATTGCTGATTTTTTTCACTTGGAACTTTTCTGATGGTCTTTATATTGAAATTGGTGAGTTTTTAAAGTTTGAACTTTTGTATTGGTCTTTATACTGAAATTGGTGATTTTTTTCACTTGGAAATTTTCTTATGGTCTTTATATCGAAATTGGTGAGTTTTTTAACTTTGAACTTTTGTAATGGTATTTATCATGAAATTGATGAGTTTTTTTCAAATCGACCTTTTGTTATGGTTTTTATAGTGAAATTGTTGAATTTCTTACTGGCAACTTTTGCAATGATTTTTATAGTCAATTTGTTGAATTTCTTACTAGGAACTTTTGTAATGGTTTTAAATAGTGAAATTGTTGAATTTTTTAAACTTTGAACTTTTGTAATGGTTTTTATGGTGAAATTGGTGATTTTTCGTAATGGTCTTTATACTGAAACTGATGAGTTTTTTCAAATCGACCTTTTGTTATGGTTTTTAGAGTGAAATTGTTGAAATTTTAACTAGTATTTTTTGTAATGGTTTTTATATTGAAATTGGGGAGTTTTTTAAACTTTGAACTTTTGTAATGGTTTTTATGGTGAAATTGGTGATTTTTTTCACTTGGAACTATTCTTATGGTTATTATGTTAAAATGTGTGAGTTTTTTAACTTTGAACTTTTGTATTGGTCTTTAGACTGAAATTGGTGATTTTTTTCTCTTTGAACTTTTCTTATGATCTTTATTTTAAAATTTTTGAGTTTTTTAACTTTGAACTTTTGTGTTTGTCTGTATACTGAAATTGATGAGTTTTTTTCAAATCGACCTTTTGTTATAGTTTTTATAGTGAAATTCTTGAATTTTTTACTAGGAACTTTTGTAATGGTTTTTATAGCGAAATTGTTGAATTTTTTGCTATGAACTTTGGTAATGGTTTTTATAAGAATTTGGGGAGTTTTTTAAACCTTGAACTTTTGTAATGTTTTTTATGGTTAAATTGGTGATTTTTTTCAGTTGGAAATTTTGTAATGGTCTTTATACTGATATAGGTGAGTTTTTTCAAATGGAACTTTTGTTATGGTTTTTAAGTGAAATTGTTGAAAATTTGACAAGGAACTTTTGTAATGGTTTTTATGGTGAAATTGGGGAGTTTTTTAACTTTGAACTTTTTTTTTGTCTTTATAGTGAAATTGGTGAATTTTTTAACTTTTAACTTTTGTTTTGATTTCTGGGGAGAAATTGATGAGTTTTTTGACTTGGAACTTTTGTAATGGTTATACAGTGATATTGGGGAATTTTGTAACTTTGAACTTTTGTTATGGTCTTTATAGTGAAATTGGTGAGATTTTTAACATTGAATTTTTCTAATGGTTTTTATGGTGAAATTGGTGATTTTTTTCACTTGGAACATTTATTATGGTCTTTATATTAAAATTGGAAAGTTTTTTTAACTTTTAACTTTTGTAATGGCCTTTATATTTAAATTGATGAGTTTTTTCAAATGGAACTTTAGTTATGGTTTTTAGAGTGAAATTGTTAACTTTTTTTACTAGAAACTTTTGTAATGGTTGAAATTGGGGATTTTTTTAACTTTGAACTTATCTAATGGTGTTTAGGGTGAAATTGGTGATTTTCTTCACTTGTATCTTTTCGTATGGTCATTATATTGAAACTTGTGAGTTTTTTAACTTTGAAGTTTTGTAATGGTCTTTATACTTAAATTGGTGAGTTTTATCAAATGAAACTTTTGTTATTGTTCTTTTTATTGAAATTGGGGAGTTTTTTAACTTTGAACTTTTGTATTGGTCTGTATACTGAAATTAGTGATTTTTTTCTCTTGGAACTTTTATTATGGTCTTTATATTGAAATTGGTGAGTTTTTTAACTTTGAAATTTTTTAATGGTCTTTATACTGAAATTGATGAGTTTTTTCAAATCGACCTTTTGTCACGGTTTTTATAGTGAAATTGTTGATTTTTTACTCGGAACTTTTGTAATGGTTTTTATAGTGAAATTGGGGAGTTTTTTAGACTTTGAAATTTTGCAATGGTTTTTATGGTGAAATTGGTGATTTTTACCACTTGGAACTTTTCTTATGGTCTTTATATTGAAATTTGTTAGGTTTTAAACTTTATTCTTTTGTAACGGTCATTATACTGAAATTGATGAGTTTTTTCAGATTGAACTTTTGTTATGGATTCTTAGTGAAATTGTTGAATTTTTGACTAGGAACTTTTGTAATGTTTTTATGGTGAAATTGGGGAGTTTTTTAACTTTGAACTTTTTTTATGGTCTTTATAGTGAAATTGGTGAATTTTTTTAACTTTGAACTTTTGTCTTGGTTTTTAGGGAGAAATTGATGAGTTTTTTTCAAATCGTCCTTTTGTTATGGTTTTTATAGTGAAATTGTTGAATTTCTTACTAGCAACTTTTGCAATGGTTTTTATAGTCAAATTGTTGAATTTCTTACTAGGAACTTTTGTAATGGTTTTAATAGTGAAATTGTTGAATTTTTTAAACTTTGAACTTTTGTAATGGTTTTTATGGTGAAATTGGTGATTTTTCGTAATGGTCTTTATACTGAAACTGATGAGTTTTTTCAAATCGACCTTTTGTTATGGTTTTTAGTGTGAAATTGTTGAATTTTTTACTAGGAACTTTTGTAATGGTTTTTATATTGAAATTGGGGAGTTTTTTAAACTTTGAACTTTTGTAATGGTGTTTATGGTGAAATTGGTGATTTTTTTCACTTGGAACTATTCTTATGGTTATTATGTTAAAATGTGTGAGTTTTTTAACTTTGAACTTTTGTATTGGTCTTTAGACTGAAATTGGTGATTTTTTTCTCTTTGAACTTTTCTTATGATCTTTATTTTAAAATTTTTGAGTTTTTTAACTTTGAACTTTTGTGTTTGTCTGTATACTGAAATTGATGAGTTTTTTTCAAATCGACCTTTTGTTATAGTTTTTATAGTGAAATTCTTGAATTTTTTACTAGGAACTTTTGTAATGGTTTTTATAGCGAAATTGTTGAATTTTTTGCTATGAACTTTGGTAATGGTTTTTATAAGAATTTGGGGAGTTTTTTAAACCTTGAACTTTTGTAATGTTTTTTATGGTTAAATTGGTGATTTTTTTCAGTTGGAAATTTTGTAATGGTCTTTATACTGATATAGGTGAGTTTTTTCAAATGGAACTTTTGTTATGGTTTTTAAGTGAAATTGTTGAAAATTTGACAAGGAACTTTTGTAATGGTTTTTATGGTGAAATTGGGGAGTTTTTTAACTTTGAACTTTTTTTTTGTCTTTATAGTGAAATTGGTGAATTTTTTAACTTTTAACTTTTGTTTTGATTTCTGGGGAGAAATTGATGAGTTTTTTGACTTGGAACTTTTGTAATGGTTATACAGTGATATTGGGGAATTTTGTAACTTTGAACTTTTGTTATGGTCTTTATAGTGAAATTGGTGAGATTTTTAACATTGAATTTTTCTAATGGTTTTTATGGTGAAATTGGTGATTTTTTTCACTTGGAACATTTATTATGGTCTTTATATTGAAATTGGTAAGTTTTTTTAACTTTTAACTTTTGTAATGGCCTTTATATTTAAATTGATGAGTTTTTTCAAATGGAACTTTAGTTATGGTTTTTAGAGTGAAATTGTTAACTTTTTTTACTAGAAACTTTTGTAATGGTTGAAAATGGGGATTTTTTTAACTTTGAACTTATCTAATGGTGTTTAGGGTGAAATTGGTGATTTTCTTCACTTGTATCTTTTCGTATGGTCATTATATTGAAACTTGTGAGTTTTTTAACTTTGAAGTTTTGTAATGGTCTTTATACTTAAATTGGTGAGTTTTATCAAATGAAACTTTTGTTATTGTTCTTTTTATTGAAATTGGGGAGTTTTTTAACTTTGAACTTTTGTATTGGTCTGTATACTGAAATTAGTGATTTTTTTCTCTTGGAACTTTTATTATGGTCTTTATATTGAAATTGGTGAGTTTTTTAACTTTGAAATTTTTTAATGGTCTTTATACTGAAATTGATGAGTTTTTTCAAATCGACCTTTTGTCACGGTTTTTATAGTGAAATTGTTGATTTTTTACTCGGAACTTTTGTAATGGTTTTTATAGTGAAATTGGGGAGTTTTTTAGACTTTGAAATTTTGCAATGGTTTTTATGGTGAAATTGGTGATTTTTACCACTTGGAACTTTTCTTATGGTCTTTATATTGAAATTTGTTAGGTTTTAAACTTTATTCTTTTGTAACGGTCATTATACTGAAATTGATGAGTTTTTTCAGATTGAACTTTTGTTATGGATTCTTAGTGAAATTGTTGAATTTTTGACTAGGAACTTTTGTAATGTTTTTATGGTGAAATTGGGGAGTTTTTTAACTTTGAACTTTTTTTATGGTCTTTATAGTGAAATTGGTGAATTTTTTTAACTTTGAACTTTTGTCTTGGTTTTTAGGGAGAAATTGATGAGTTTTTTTCAAATCGTCCTTTTGTTATGGTTTTTATAGTGAAATTGTTGAATTTCTTACTAGCAACTTTTGCAATGGTTTTTATAGTCAAATTGTTGAATTTCTTACTAGGAACTTTTGTAATGGTTTTAATAGTGAAATTGTTGAATTTTTTAAACTTTGAACTTTTGTAATGGTTTTTATGGTGAAATTGGTGATTTTTCGTAATGGTCTTTATACTGAAACTGATGAGTTTTTTCAAATCGACCTTTTGTTATGGTTTTTAGTGTGAAATTGTTGAATTTTTTACTAGGAACTTTTGTAATGGTTTTTATATTGAAATTGGGGAGTTTTTTAAACTTTGAACTTTTGTAATGGTGTTTATGGTGAAATTGGTGATTTTTTTCACTTGGAACTATTCTTATGGTTATTATGTTAAAATGTGTGAGTTTTTTAACTTTGAACTTTTGTATTGGTCTTTAGACTGAAATTGGTGATTTTTTTCTCTTTGAACTTTTCTTATGATCTTTATTTTAAAATTTTTGAGTTTTTTAACTTTGAACTTTTGTGTTTGTCTGTATACTGAAATTGATGAGTTTTTTTCAAATCGACCTTTTGTTATAGTTTTTATAGTGAAATTCTTGAATTTTTTACTAGGAACTTTTGTAATGGTTTTTATAGCGAAATTGTTGAATTTTTTGCTATGAACTTTGGTAATGGTTTTTATAAGAATTTGGGGAGTTTTTTAAACCTTGAACTTTTGTAATGTTTTTTATGGTTAAATTGGTGATTTTTTTCAGTTGGAAATTTTGTAATGGTCTTTATACTGATATAGGTGAGTTTTTTCAAATGGAACTTTTGTTATGGTTTTTAAGTGAAATTGTTGAAAATTTGACAAGGAACTTTTGTAATGGTTTTTATGGTGAAATTGGGGAGTTTTTTAACTTTGAACTTTTTTTTTGTCTTTATAGTGAAATTGGTGAATTTTTTAACTTTTAACTTTTGTTTTGATTTCTGGGGAGAAATTGATGAGTTTTTTGACTTGGAACTTTTGTAATGGTTATACAGTGATATTGGGGAATTTTGTAACTTTGAACTTTTGTTATGGTCTTTATAGTGAAATTGGTGAGATTTTTAACATTGAATTTTTCTAATGGTTTTTATGGTGAAATTGGTGATTTTTTTCACTTGGAACATTTATTATGGTCTTTATATTGAAATTGGTAAGTTTTTTTAACTTTTAACTTTTGTAATGGCCTTTATATTTAAATTGATGAGTTTTTTCAAATGGAACTTTAGTTATGGTTTTTAGAGTGAAATTGTTAACTTTTTTTACTAGAAACTTTTGTAATGGTTGAAAATGGGGATTTTTTTAACTTTGAACTTATCTAATGGTGTTTAGGGTGAAATTGGTGATTTTCTTCACTTGTATCTTTTCGTATGGTCATTATATTGAAACTTGTGAGTTTTTTAACTTTGAAGTTTTGTAATGGTCTTTATACTTAAATTGGTGAGTTTTATCAAATGAAACTTTTGTTATTGTTCTTTTTATTGAAATTGGGGAGTTTTTTAACTTTGAACTTTTGTATTGGTCTGTATACTGAAATTAGTGATTTTTTTCTCTTGGAACTTTTATTATGGTCTTTATATTGAAATTGGTGAGTTTTTTAACTTTGAAATTTTTTAATGGTCTTTATACTGAAATTGATGAGTTTTTTCAAATCGACCTTTTGTCACGGTTTTTATAGTGAAATTGTTGATTTTTTACTCGGAACTTTTGTAATGGTTTTTATAGTGAAATTGGGGAGTTTTTTAGACTTTGAAATTTTGCAATGGTTTTTATGGTGAAATTGGTGATTTTTACCACTTGGAACTTTTCTTATGGTCTTTATATTGAAATTTGTTAGGTTTTAAACTTTATTCTTTTGTAACGGTCATTATACTGAAATTGATGAGTTTTTTCAGATTGAACTTTTGTTATGGATTCTTAGTGAAATTGTTGAATTTTTGACTAGGAACTTTTGTAATGTTTTTATGGTGAAATTGGGGAGTTTTTTAACTTTGAACTTTTTTTATGGTCTTTATAGTGAAATTGGTGAATTTTTTTAACTTTGAACTTTTGTCTTGGTTTTTAGGGAGAAATTGATGAATTTTTTACTAGAAATTTTTGAAATGGTTTATATAGTGGAATAGTGGAGTTTTTTCAATTTGAACTTTTGTAATGGTTTTTGTTGTGAAATTGCTGATTTTTTTCACTTGGAACTTTTCTGATGGTCTTTATATTGAAATTGGTGAGTTTTTAAAGTTTGAACTTTTGTATTGGTCTTTATACTGAAATTGCTGATTTTTTTCACTTGGAAATTTTCTTATGGTCTTTATATCGAAATTGGTGAGTTTTTTAACTTTGAACTTTTGTAATGGTATTTATCATGAAATTGATGAGTTTTTTTCAAATCGACCTTTTGTTATGGTTTTTATAGTGAAATTGTTGAATTTCTTACTGGCAACTTTTGCAATGATTTTTATAGTCAATTTGTTGAATTTCTTACTAGGAACTTTTGTAATGGTTTTAAATAGTGAAATTGTTGAATTTTTTAAACTTTGAACTTTTGTAATGGTTTTTATGGTGAAATTGGTGATTTTTCGTAATGGTCTTTATACTGAAACTGATGAGTTTTTTCAAATCGACCTTTTGTTATGGTTTTTAGAGTGAATTTTGTAATTTTTTACTAGGAACATTTGTAATTGTTATTATATTGAAATTAAGGAGTTCTTTAAACTTTGAACTTTTGTAATGGTTTTTATGGTGAAATTGGTGATTTGTTTCACTTGGAACTATTCTTATGGTTATTATGTTAAAATGTGTGAGTTTTTTAACTTTGAACTTTTGTATTGGTTTTTAGACTGAAATTGGTGATTTTTTTCTCTTTGAACTTTTCTTATGATCTTTATTTTAAAATTTTTGAGTTTTTTAACTTTGAACTTTTGTGTTTGTCTGTATACTGAAATTGATGAGTTTTTTTCAAATCGACCTTTTGTTATAGTTTTTATAGTGAAATTCTTGAATTTTTTACTAGGAACTTTTGTAATGGTTTTTATAGCGAAATTGTTGAATTTTTTGCTATGAACTTTGGTAATGGTTTTTATAAGAATTTGGGGAGTTTTTTAAACCTTGAACTTTTGTAATGTTTTTTATGGTTAAATTGGTGATTTTTTTTCAGTTGGAAATTTTGTAATGGTCTTTATACTGATATAGGTGAGTTTTTTCAAATGGAACTTTTGTTATGGTTTTTAAGTGAAATTGTTGAAAATTTGACAAGGAACTTTTGTAATGGTTTTTATGGTGAAATTGGGGAGTTTTTTAACTTTGAACTTTTTTTTTGTCTTTATAGTGAAATTGGTGAATTTTTTAACTTTGAACTTTTTTTTTTATTTCTGGGGAGAAATTGATGAGTTTTTTGACTTGGAACTTTTGTAATGGTTATATATTGATATTGGAGAATTTTGTAACTTTGAACTTTTGTTATGGTCTTTATAGTGAAATTGGTGAGTTTTTTAACTTTGAATTTTTCTAATGGTTTTTATGGTGAAATTGGTGATTTTTTTCACTTGGAACATTTCTTATGGTCTTTTATATTGAAATTGGTAAGTTTTTTAACTTTTAACTTTTGTAATGGTCTTTATATTTAAATTGATGAGTTTTTTCAAATGGAACTTTAGTTATGGTTTTTAGTGTGAAATTGTTGACTTTTTTACTAGAAACTTTTGTAATGGTTTTTGTAACACCCCAATTTACCCCGTACGCGTAATATAATAAATATATAGAAACAATTCATGAAATTCATCAGAGTTCTCCAACACAGTGGGATATCACACTAAGTCACTTCATTTCATTAAAATAATCAATATTATTTAGTTTTCAAGTAAGCAGCGGAATACAAATCAATTCTCCAATATCATTTTCCTCGACACGAGGTCATACAACATAAGTCCAATAAATGAAAATACGTAACAATAAACAAATAAAGTAGTCAAATAACAACGAAATCCCGTCATCCCATGTTACGTATCAGAGCGACTCCTAAGACTCGATCAAATAGCAACACACTCCAAGCACTGCTCTGGTACGTCACCTGTACTCCCAAGAGAGCACAAACACAACAACAAAAAGGGGTGAGAAGTACATTCAATAAATAAACGGTGAAATACACATGCTAAGGAGTAGTTACACATCACACATAAAATAAGCACAATTAACGCACATACACGTGCCACCTCAATCATTCGGCACTAATAGCCCACATTCAATTACAATAATGCAATGCGACTCACTAACTCGACACAATGCATGAGGTACCAATACAATCTCATACGGTTCACACTAGAACCCGATTCCCGTCGGAATCCGGATAAGTCGTATATACGTTCCTCTGAACTAAAACTTATCTCCACAACGACTTCCACATTGAAGTCCGGATGAAACTAGGCACCCATCATGGATTCCCACCTAGCCATCTCCACAAGACACATGATATGAAATGCATGTCAACACAATTATGCAATGTAATATATCATGCATAATTCACGATCAATATTGATCCACACGAGCCATCCGCTCACCGTAATCCTCTCGGGAATTACCACAATCGCACAAGATTGTCCACATTCGACCATCTCTGCCCACATCTATCAAAACACAAAGACATCATTGAACCAGAACATGATTCGTTACTAAAACATATACACAATTGACTTCTCAAACATAATTAGATATAAAAAATATTGGAAAAACAATTCCATTATCTATCCTATGTTATAGCTCTGTTCATTAGCTTTTCAACGCTTCGAACGGGGGTCAAAACAGACTTACGGATCCAAAGTTACGTCCAAAATAATTTCGACCGAAAACATGAACAGTCGTGACGGACAGAAAGACGCTGTTACGCTCCGGAACTGATTTTCGCTCAATTATTCTTGCGAATTACTTACTCAAAGCACCCAAAACATCACTAAAACATTCTTAAGGTTATACGGCAATAACTGCACAACTTCTATGGTTTATTAGGCTCATCTGGCAACATTTGCAAGACATAAAACACTATTTCCTGCAATTGCTTTGAGTACTTCATAGTTACTCACATTTGAATATTCCTGTTCCTATAGGGACAACATATAACAATTTTTCCTTCAATTACACTCTACGACATTAAAATTACTCACTATCTAATATTCAATCCCTTTAGGGTCAGACATATAACAATGTCACGGTTCTGGCCACGAAGGTTCAATTTCCCATAAGTTTTTCCTATATTAATATTCAACGATACATATCATTTGGCCATTTGGCCATAACCTCAGATTCCTACGGTTACCTCTCTATTCCCCACAATTAACCCAAATCTCTAAACCTTAGGGAAACCTTAGAGCATCGTATATAACACATTCATTCTTACATAGAAAAACCTCGTCCCTAACATTTATCGATTAACGGAAATTATACATATGAATCAATTCCCTACATGAAATTAATCATACCCACGGTTATAGAATTGAACCCCACCCTTACATCACCACAACATACCGAAAGGTATACATAGAAAACTATGAAAAGCAATACTCCCCATACAATAATCATTCAAGAACAGCAACAATTTTATGGAATTTATCATGCTACAAAAATTAGATCAAGAATCCTCAAGAACACATAATTCCTATGAGAGAAAGGACCTCTCACTACCCTCTCATGTTAATTCACCCATATTGAAATCCATTCTCCCCCCTTACCTCGACTAATTGCTCAATCATTGAAGAATCTTGAAGGATTGACAACCCTAGCCTCCTTATCTTCCTCCTTGTTCTTCTTCTCACCTTTTCTCCCAAAACCTTTCTCTGGCAGTTTATCGTGTTCTAATTCTCTTTCCCCAAAAAAAACTTCTCTATTTCCTTTAATCCCTTATTTCTTATTTTATTATTTAAATCCTATAATAATAATAATAATAATAATAATAATGATAATCTCATTAACATTATTATTAATAATAGTTGGAATAATATTAATCACTATAATGCTCTCGATAGCATAATTAACTTACTACTTTATCTAGGTCCATAATACCCCAACTAAGGTCACCTCTCTCCCTAACTCCTAACCTCATACCCTTAATTAAGGACACCACACAACTACACATCACAGAAAATACCAAAGCGACTGAATAATTTAAATGGGGTGTTACAGTTTTTATGATGAAATTGGGGATTTTTTTAACTTTGAAATTATCTAATGGTGTTTAGGGTGAAATTGGTGATTTTCTTCACTTGGATCTTTTCGTATGGTCATTATATTGAAACTTGTGAGTTTTTTAACTTTGAAGTTTTGTAATGGTCTTTATACTTAAATTGGTGAGTTTTATCAAATGAAACTTTTGTTATTGATTTTTTATTGAAATTGGGGAGTTTTTTAACTTTGAACTTCTGTATTGGTCTTTATACTGAAATTTGTGATTTTTTTCTCTTTGAAGTTTTCTTATGATCTTTATTTTAAAATTTTTGAGTTTTTTAACTTTGAACTTTTGTATTGGTCTGTATACTGAAATTAGTGATTTTTTTCTCTTGGAACTTTTTTTTATGGTCTTTATATTGAAATTGGTGAGTTTTTTAACTTTGAAATTTTTTAATGGTCTTTATACTGAAATTGATGAGTTTTTTCAAATCGACCTTTTGTCACGGTTTTTATAGTGAAATTGTTGATTTTTTACTTGGAACTTTTGTAATGGTTTTTATAGTGAAATTGGGGAGTTTTTTAGACTTTGAAATTTTGCAATGGTTTTTATGGTGAAATTGGTGATTTTTACCACTTGGAACTTTTCTTATGGTCTTTATATTGAAATTTGTTAGTTTTTTAACTTTAGTCTTTTGTAACGGTCATTATACTGAAATTGGTGAGTTTTTTCAAATCGAACTTTTGTTATGGATTCTTAGTGAAATTGTTGAATTTTTTGACTAGGAACTTTTGTAATGTTTTTATGGTGAAATTGGGGAGTCTTTTAACTTTGAACTTTTTTTATGGTCTTTATAGTGAAATTGGTGAATTTTTTTAACTTTGAACTTTTGTCTTGGTTTTTAGGGAGAAATTGATGAATTTTTACTAGGAACTTTTGAAATGGTTAATATAGTGAAATAGTCGAGTTTTTTCAATTTGAATTTTTGTAATGGTTTTTGTTGTGAAATTGTTGATTTTTTTCACTTGGAACTTTTCTGATGGTCTTTATATTGAAATTGGTGAGTTTTTAAACTTTGAACTTTTGTATTGGTCTTTAAACTCAAATTGGTGATTTTTTTCTCTTGGAAATTTTCTTATGGTCTTTATATCGAAATTGGTGAGTTTTTTAACTTTGAACTTTTGTAATGGTATTCATCATGAAATTGATGATTTTTTTTCAAATCGACCTTTTGTTATGGTTTTTATAGTGAAATTGTTGAATTTCTTACTAGCAACTTTTGCAATGGTTTTTATAGTCAAATGTTGAATTTCTTACTAGGAACTTTTGTAATGGTTTTAATAGTGAAATTGTTGAATATTTAAACTTTGAACTTTTGTAATGGTTTTTATGGTGAAATTGGTGATTTTTCGTAATGGTTTTTATACTGAAACTGATGAGTTTTTTGAAATCGACCTTTTGTTACGGTTTTTAGAGTGAAATTGTTGAATTTTTTACTAGGATTTTTTGTAATGGTTTTTATATTGTAATTGGGGAGTTTTTTAAACTTTGAACTTTTGTAATGGTTTTTATGGTGAAATTGGTGATTTTTTTCACTTGGAACTATTCTTGTGGTTATTATGTTAAAATGTGTGAGTTTTTTAACTTTGAACTTTTGTATTGGTCTTTAGACTGAAATTGGTGATTTTTTTCTCTTTGAACTTTTCTTATGGTCTTTATTTTAAAATTTTTGAGTTTTTTAACTTTGAACATTTGTATTGGTCTGTATACGGAAATTAGTGATTTTTTTCTCTTGGAACTTTTTTTATGGTCTTTATATTGAAATTGGTGAGTTTTTTAACTTTGAAATTTTTTAATGGTCTTTATACTGAAATTGATGAGTTTTTTCAAATCGACCTTTTGTCACGGTTTTTATAGTGAAATTGTTGATTTTTTACTTGGAACTTTTGTCATGGTTTTTATAGTGAAATTGGGGAGTTTTTTAGACTTTGAAATTTTGCAATGGTTTTTATGGTGAAATTGGTGATTTTTACCAGTTGGAACATTTCTTATGGTCTTTATATTGAAATTTGTTAGTTTTTTAACTTTAGTCTTTTGTAACGGTAATTATACTGAAATTGGTGAGTTTTTTCAAATCGAACTTTTGTTAAGGATTCTTAGTGAAATTGTTGAATTTTTGACTAGGAACTTTTGTAATGTTTTTATGGTGAAATTGGGGAGTTTTTTAACTTTGAACTTTTTTTATGGTCTTTATAGTGAAATTGGTGAATTTTTTTAACTTTGAACTTTTGTGTTGGTTTTTAGTGAGAAATTGATGAATTTTTTACTAGGAACTTTTGAAATGGTTTATATAGTGAAATAGTGGAGTTTTTTCAATTTGATTTTTGTAATGGTTTTTGTTGTGAAATTGCTGATTTTTTTCACTTGGAACTTTTCTGATGGTCTTTATATTGAAATTGGTGAGTTTTTAAACTTTGAACTTTTGTATTGGTCTTTATACTGAAATTGGTGATTTTTTTCTCTTGGAAATTTTCTTATGGTCTTTATATCAAAATTGGTGAGTTTTTTAACTTTGAACTTTTGTAATGGTATTTATCATGAAATTGATGAGTTTTTTTCAAATCGACCTTTTGTTATGGTTTTTATAGTGAAATTGTTAAATTTCTTACTAGCAACTTTTGCAATGGTTTTTATGGTCAAATTGTTGAATTTCTTACTAGGAACTTTTGTAATGGTTTTAATAGTGAAATTGTTGAATTTTTTAAACTTTGAACTTTTGTAATGGTTTTTATGGTGAAATTGGTGATTTTTCGTAATGGTCTTTATACTGAAACTGATGAGTTTTTTCAAATCGACCTTTTGTTATGGTTTTTAGAGTGAAATTGTTGAATTTTTTACTAGGAACATTTGTAATTGTTATTATATTGAAATTAGGGAGTTTTTTAAACTTTGAACTTTTGTAATGGTTTTTATGGTGAAATTGGTGATTTGTTTCACTTGGAACTATTCTTATGGTTATTATGTTAAAATGTGTGAGTTTTTTAACTTTGAACTTTTGTATTGGTCTTTATATTTAAATTGGTGATTTTTTTTCTCTTTTAACTTTTCTTATGATCTTTATTTTAAAATTTTTGAGTTTTTAAGTTTGAACTTTTATGTTGGTCTGTATACTGAAATTGATGAGTTTTTTTTCAAATCGACCTTGTGTTATAGTTTTTATAGTGTAATTGTTGAATTTTTTACAAGGAACTTTTGTAATTGTTCTTATAGCGAAATTGTTGAATTTTTTACTATGAACTTTGGTAATGGTTTTTATAAGAATTTGGGGAGTTTTTTAAACCTTGAACTTATTTAATGTTTATTATGGTTAAATTGGTGATTTTTTTCACTTGGAACTTTTGTAATGGTCTTTATACTGATATAGGTGAGTTTTTTTAAATGGAACTTTTGTTATGGTTTTTAAGTGAAATTGTTGAAAAATAGACAAGGAACTTTTGTAATGGTTTTAATGGTGAAATTGGGGAATTTTTTAACTTTGAACTTTTTTTTGTCTTTATAGTGAAATTGGTGAATTTTTTAACTTTGAACTTTTGTTTTGATTTCTGGGGAGAAATTGATGAGTTTTTTGATTTGGAACTTTTGTAACGGTTATATAGTGAAATTGGGGAATTTTGTAACTTTGAACTTTTGTTATGGTCTTTATAGTGAAATTGGTGAGTTTTTTAACTTTGAATTTTTCTAATGGTTTTTATGTTGAAATAGGTGATTTTTTTCACTTGGAACATTTCTTATGGTCTTTATATTGAAATTGGTAAGTTTTTTAACTTTTAACTTTTGTAATTGTCTTTATATTTAAATTGATGAGTTTTTTCAAATGTAACTTTAGTTATGGTTTTTAGTGTGAAATTGTTGACTTTTTTACTAGAAACTTTTGTAATGGTTTTTATAATGAAATTTGGGATTTTTTTAACTTTGAACTTATCTAATGGTGTTTAGGGTGAAATTGGTGATTTTCTTCACATGGATCTTTTCGTATGGTCATTATATTGAAACTTGTGAGTTTTTTAACTTTGAAGTTTTGTAATGGTCTTTATACTTAAATTGGTGAGTTTTATCGAATGAAACTTTTGTTATTGTTTTTTTATTGAAATTGGGGAGTTTTTTTAACTTTGAACTTTTGTATTGGTCTTTATACTGAAATTGGTGATTTTTTTTTCTCTTTGAACTTTTCTTATGGTCTTTATTTTAAAATTTTTGAGTTTTTTAACTTTGAACTTTTGTACTGGTCTGTATACTGAAATTAGTGATTATTTCTCTTGGAACTTTTTTTATAGTCTTTATATTGAAATTGGTGAGTTTTTTAACTTCGAAATTTTTTAATGGTCTTTATACTGAAATTGATGAGTTTTTTCAAATCGACCTTTTGTTACGGTTTTTATAGTGAAATTGTTGATTTTTTACTTGGAACTTTTGTAACGGTTTTTATAGTGAAATTGGGGAGTTTTTTAGACTTTGAAAGTTTGCAATGGTTTTTATGGTGAAATTGGTGAATTTTACCACTTGGAACATTTCTTATGGTCTTTATATTGAAATTTGTTAGTTTTTTAACTTTAGTCTTTTGTAACGGTCATTATACTGAAATTGGTGTGTTTTTTCAAATCGAACTTTTGTTATGGATTCTTAGTGAAATTGTTGAATTTTTGACTAGGAACTTTTGTAATGTTTTTATGGTGAAATTGGGGAGTTTTTTAACTGTGAACTTTTTTTATGGTCTTTATAGTGAAATTGGTGAATTTTTTTAACTTTGAACTTTTGTCTTAGTTTTTAGGGAGAAATTGATGAAATTTTTACTAGGAACTTTTGAAATGGTTTATATAGTGAAATAGTGGAGTTTTTTCAATTTGAATTTTTGTAATGGTTTTTGTTGTGAAATTGCTGATTTTTTTCACTTGGAACTTTTCTGATGGTCTTTATATTGAAATTGGTGAGTTTTTAAACTTTGAACTTTTGTATTGGTCTTTATACTGAAATTGGTGATTTTTTCTCTTGGAAATTTTCTTATGGTCTTTATATCGAAATTGGTGAGTTTTTTAACTTTGAACTTTTGTAATGGTATTTATCATGAAATTGATGAGTTTTTTTTCAAATTGACCTTTTGTTATGGTTTTTATAGTGAAATTGTTGAATTTCTTACAAGCAACTTTTGCAATGGTTTTTATAGTCAAATTGTTGAATTTCTTACTAGGAAATTTTGTAATGGTTTTAATAGTGAAATTGTTGAATTTTTAAACTTTGAACTTTTGTAATGGTTTTTATGGTGAAATTGGTGATTTTTCGTAATGGTCTTTATACTGAAACTGATGAGTTTTTTCAAATCGACCTTTTGTTATGGTTTTTAGAGTGAAATTGTTGAATTTTTTAAACTTTGAACTTTTGTAATGGTTTTTATGGTGAAATTGGTGATTTTTCGTAACTTTATACTGAAACTGATGAGTTTTTTCAAATCGACCTTTTGTTATGGTTTTTAGAGTGAAATTGTGGAATTTTTTACTAGGAACTTTTGTAATTGTTTTTATATTGAAATTGGGGAGTTTTTTAAACTTTGAACTTTTGTATTGGTTTTTATGGTGAAATTGGTGATTTTTTTCACTTGGAACTATTCTTATGGTTATTATGTTAAAATGTGTGAGTTTTTAACTTTGAACTTTTGTATTGGTCTTTAGACTGAAATGGGTGATTTTTTTCTCTTTGAACTTTTCTTATAGTCTTTATTTTAAAATTTTAGAGTTTTTTAACTTTGAACTTTTGTATTGGTTTGTATACTGAAATTAGTGATTTTTTTCTCTTGGAACTTTTTTTATGGTCTTTATATTGAAATTGGTGAGTTTTTTAACATTGAAATTTTTTAATGGTCTTTATACTGAAATTGTTGAGTTTTTTCAAATCGACCTTTTGTTACAGTTTTTATAGTGAAATTGTTGATTTTTTACTTGGAACTTTTGTAATGGTTTTTATAGTGAAATTGGAGAGTTTTTTAGACTTTGAAATTTTGCAATGGTTTTTATGGTGAAATTGGTGATTTTTACCACTTGGAACATTTCTTATGGTCTTTATATTGAAATTTGTTAGTTTTTTAACTTTAGTCTTTTGTAACGGTCATTATACTGAAATTGGCGAGTTTTTCCAAATCGAACTTTTGTTATGGATTCTTAGTGAAATTGTTGAATTTTTTACTAGGAACTTTTGGAATGTTTTTATTGTGAAATTAGGGAGTTTTTTAACTTTGAACTTTTTTTATGGTCTCTATCGTGAAATTGGTGAATTTTTTAACTTTGAACTTTTTTCTTGGTTTTTTAGGGAGAAATTGATGAAATTTTTACTAGGAACTTTTGAAATGGTTTATATAGTGAAATAGTGGAGTTTTTTCAATTTGAATTTTTTAATGGTTTTTGTTATGAAATTGCTGATTTTTTTCACTTGGGACTTTTCTGATGGTCTTTATATTGAAATTGGTGAGTTTTTAAACTTTGAACTTTTGTATTGGTCTTTAAACTGAAATTGGTGATTTTTTTCTCTTGGAAATTTTCTTATGGTCTTTATATCGAAATTGGTGAGTTTTTTAACTTTGAACTTTTGTAATGGTATTTATCATGAAATTGAAGAGTTTTTTTTCAAATCGGCCTTTTGTTATGGTTTTTATAGTGAAATTGTTGAATTTCTTACTAGCAACTTTTGCAATGATTTTTATAGTCAAATTGTTGAATTTCTTACTAGGAACTTTTGTAATGGTTTTAATAGTGAAATTGTTGAATTTTTTAAACTTTGAACTTTTGTAATGGTTTTTATGGTGAAATTGGTGATTTTTCGTAATGGTCTTTATACTGAAACTGATGAGTTTTTTCAAATCGACCTTTTGTTATGGTTTTTAGAGTGAAATTGTTGAATTTTTTAAACTTTGAACTTTTGTAATGGTTTTTATGGTGAAATTGGTGATTTTTCGTAACTTTATACTGAAACTGATGAGTTTTTTCAAATCGACCTTTTGTTATGGTTTTTAGAGTGAAATTGTGGAATTTTTTACTAGGAACTTTTGTAATTGTTTTTATATTGAAATTGGGGAGTTTTTTAAACTTTGAACTTTTGTATTGGTTTTTATGGTGAAATTGGTGATTTTTTTCACTTGGAACTATTCTTATGGTTATTATGTTAAAATGTGTGAGTTTTTAACTTTGAACTTTTGTATTGGTCTTTAGACTGAAATGGGTGATTTTTTTCTCTTTGAACTTTTCTTATAGTCTTTATTTTAAAATTTTAGAGTTTTTTAACTTTGAACTTTTGTATTGGTTTGTATACTGAAATTAGTGATTTTTTTCTCTTGGAACTTTTTTTATGGTCTTTATATTGAAATTGGTGAGTTTTTTAACATTGAAATTTTTTAATGGTCTTTATACTGAAATTGTTGAGTTTTTTCAAATCGACCTTTTGTTACAGTTTTTATAGTGAAATTGTTGATTTTTTACTTGGAACTTTTGTAATGGTTTTTATAGTGAAATTGGAGAGTTTTTTAGACTTTGAAATTTTGCAATGGTTTTTATGGTGAAATTGGTGATTTTTACCACTTGGAACATTTCTTATGGTCTTTATATTGAAATTTGTTAGTTTTTTAACTTTAGTCTTTTGTAACGGTCATTATACTGAAATTGGCGAGTTTTTCCAAATCGAACTTTTGTTATGGATTCTTAGTGAAATTGTTGAATTTTTTACTAGGAACTTTTGGAATGTTTTTATTGTGAAATTAGGGAGTTTTTTAACTTTGAACTTTTTTTATGGTCTCTATCGTGAAATTGGTGAATTTTTTAACTTTGAACTTTTTTCTTGGTTTTTTAGGGAGAAATTGATGAAATTTTTACTAGGAACTTTTGAAATGGTTTATATAGTGAAATAGTGGAGTTTTTTCAATTTGAATTTTTTAATGGTTTTTGTTATGAAATTGCTGATTTTTTTCACTTGGGACTTTTCTGATGGTCTTTATATTGAAATTGGTGAGTTTTTAAACTTTGAACTTTTGTATTGGTCTTTAAACTGAAATTGGTGATTTTTTTCTCTTGGAAATTTTCTTATGGTCTTTATATCGAAATTGGTGAGTTTTTTAACTTTGAACTTTTGTAATGGTATTCATCATGAAATTGATGAGTTTTTTTCAAATCGACCTTTTGTTATGGTTTTTATAGTGAAATTGTTGAATTTCTTACTAGCAACTTTTGCAATGGTTTTTATAGTCAAATGTTAAATTTCTTACTAGGAACTTTTGTAATGGTTTTAATAGTGAAATTGTTGAATATTTAAACTTTGAACTTTTGTAATGGTTTTTATGGTGAAATTGGTGATTTTTCGTAATGGTCTTTATACTGAAACTGATGAGTTTTTTGAAATCGACCTTTTGTTACGGTTTTTAGAGTGAAATTGTTGAATTTTTTACTAGGAACTTTTGTAATGGTTTTTATATTGTAATTGGGGAGTTTTTTAAACTTTGAACTTTTGTAATGGTTTTTATGGTGAAATTGGTGATTTTTTTCACTTGGAACTATTCTTGTGGTTATTATGTTAAAATGTGTGAGTTTTTTAACTTTGAACTTTTGTATTGGTATTTAGACTGAAATTGGTGATTTTTTTCTCTTTGAACTTTTCTTATGGTCTTTATTTTAAAATTTTTGAGTTTTTTAACTTTGAACTTTTGTATTGGTCTGTATACGGAAATTAGTGATTTTTTTCTCTTGGAACTTTTTTTATGGTCTTTATATTGAAATTGGTGAGTTTTTTAACTTTAAAATTTTTTAATGGTCTTTATACTGAAATTGATGAGTTTTTTCAAATCGACCTTTTGTCACGGTTTTTATAGTGAAATTGTTGATTTTTTACTTGGAACTTTTGTAATGGTTTTTATAGTGAAATTGGGGAGTTTTTTAGACTTTGAAATTTTGCAATGGTTTTTATGGTGAAATTGGTGATTTTTACCAGTTGGAACATTTCTTATGGTCTTTATATTGAAATTTGTTAGTTTTTTAACTTTAGTCTTTTGTAACGGTAATTATACTGAAATTGGTGAGTTTTTTCAAATCGAACTTTTGTTAAGGATTCTTAGTGAAATTGTTGAATTTTTGACTAGGAACTTTTGTAATGTTTTTATGGTGAAATTGGGGAGTTTTTTAACTTTGAACTTATTTTATGGTCTTTATAGTGAAATTGGTGAATTTTTTTAACTTTGAACTTTTGTGTGGGTTTTTAGTGAGAAATTGATGAATTTTTTACTAGGAACTTTTGAAATGGTTTATATAGTGAAATAGTGGAGTTTTTTCAATTTGATTTTTGTAATGGTTTTTGTTGTGAAATTGCTGATTCTTTTCACTTGGAACTTTTCTGTTGGGTCTTTATATTGAAATTGGTGAGTTTTTAAACTTTGAACTTTTGTATTGGTCTTTATACTGAAATTGGTGATTTTTTTCTCTTGGAAATTTTCTTATGGTCTTTATATCAAAATTGGTGAGTTTTTTAACTTTGAACTTTTGTAATGGTATTTATCATGAAATTGATGAGTTTTTTTCAAATCGACCTTTTGTTATGGTTTTTATAGTGAAGTTGTTAAATTTCTTACTAGCAACTTTTGCAATGGTTTTGATAGTCAAATTGTTGAATTTCTTACTAGGAACTTTTGTAATGGTTTTAATAGTGAAATTGTTGAATTTTTTAAACTTTGAACATTTGTAATGGTTTTTATGGTGAAATTGGTGATTTTTCGTAATGGTCTTTATACTGAAACTGATGAGTTTTTTCAAATCGACCTTTTGTTATGGTTTTTAGAGTGAATTTTGTAATTTTTTACTAGGAACTTTTGTAATGGTTTTTATATTGTAATTGGGGAGTTTTTTAAACTTTGAACTTTTGTAATGGTTTTTATGGTGAAATTGGTGATTTGTTTCACTTGGAACTATTCTTATGGTTATTATGTTAAAATGTGTGAGTTTTTTAACTTTGAACTTTTGTATTGGTCTTTATATTTAAATTGGTGATTTTTTTCTCTTTGAACTTTTCTTATGATCTTTATTTTAAAATTTTTGAGTTTTTTAAGTTTGAACTTTTATGTTGGTCTGTATACTGAAATTGATGAGTTTTTTTTCAAATCGACCTTGTGTTATAGTTTTTATAGTGTAATTGTTGAATTTTTTACAAGGAACTTTTGTAATTGTTTTTATAGCGAAATTGTTGATTTTTTTACTATGAACTTTGGTAATGGTTTTTATAAGAATTTGGGGAGTTTTTTAAACCTTGAACTTATGTAATGTTTATTATGGTTAAATTGGTGATTTTTTTCACTTGGAACTTTTGTAATGGTCTTTATACTGATATAGGTGAGTTTTTTTAAATGGAACTTTTGTTATGGTTTTTAAGTGAAATTGTTGAAGAATAGACAAGGAACTTTTGTAATGGTTTTAATGGTGAAATTGGGGAATTTTTTAACTTTGAACTTTTTTTTGTCTTTATAGTGAAATTGGTGAATTTTTTAACTTTGAACTTTTGTTTTGATTTCTGGGGAGAAATTGATGAGTTTTTTGACTTGGAACTTTTGTAACGGTTATATAGTGAAATTGGGGAATTTTGTAACTTTGAACTTTTGTTATGGTCTTTATAGTGAAATTGGTGAGTTTTTTAACTTTGAATTTTTCTAATGGTTTTTATGTTGAAATAGGTGATTTTTTTCACTTGGAACATTTCTTATGGTCTTTATATTGAAATTGGTAAGTTTTTTAACTTTTAACTTTTGTAATTGTCTTTATATTTAAATTGATGAGTTTTTTCAAATGTAACTTTAGTTATGGTTTTTAGTGTGAAATTGTTGACTTTTTTACTAGAAACTTTTGTAATGGTTTTTATAATGAAATTTGGGATTTTTTTAACTTTGAACTTATCTAATGGTGTTTAGGGTGAAATTGGTGATTTTCTTCACATGGATCTTTTCGTATGGTCATTATATTGAAACTTGTGAGTTTTTTAACTTTGAAGTTTTGTAATGGTCTATATACTTAAATTGGTGAGTTTTATCAAATGAAACTTTTGTTATTGTTTTTTTATTGAAATTGGGGAGTTTTTTTAACTTTGAACTTTTGTATTGGTCTTTATACTGAAATTGGTGATTTTTTTTCTCTTTGAACTTTTCTTATGGTCTTTATTTTAAAATTTTTGAGTTTTTTAACTTTGAACTTTTGTACTGGTCTGTATACTGAAATTAGTGATTATTTCTCTTGGAACTTTTTTTATAGTCTTTATATTGAAATTGGTGAGTTTTTTAACTTTGAAATTTTTTAATGGTCTTTATACTGAAATTGATGAGTTTTTTCAAATCGACCTTTTGTTACGGTTTTTATAGTGAAATTGTTGATTTTTTACTTGGAACTTTTGTAATGGTTTTTATAGTGAAATTGGAGAGTTTTTTAGACTTTGAAATTTTGCAATGGTTTTTATGGTGAAATTGGTGATTTTTACCAGTTGGAACATTTCTTATGGTCTTTATATTGAAATTTGTTAGTTTTTTAACTTTAGTCTTCTGTAACGGTAATTATACTGAAATTGGTGAGTTTTTTCAAATCGAACTTTTGTTAAGGATTCTTAGTGAAATTGTTGAATTTTTGACTAGGAACTTTTGTAATGTTTTTATGGTGAAATTGGGGAGTTTTTTAACTTTGAACTTTTTTTATGGTCTTTATAGTGAAATTGGTGAATTTTTTTAACTTTGAACTTTTGTGTGGGTTTTTAGTGAGAAATTGATGAATTTTTTACTAGGAACTTTTGAAATGGTTTATATAGTGAAATAGTGGAGTTTTTTCAATTTGATTTTTGTAATGGTTTTTGTTGTGAAATTGCTGATTCTTTTCACTTGGAACTTTTCTGTTGGGTCTTTATATTGAAATTGGTGAGTTTTTAAACTTTGAACTTTTGTATTGGTCTTTATACTGAAATTGGTGATTTTTTTCTCTTGGAAATTTTCTTATGGTCTTTATATCAAAATTGGTGAGTTTTTTAACTTTGAACTTTTGTAATGGTATTTATCATGAAATTGATGAGTTTTTTTCAAATCGACCTTTTGTTATGGTTTTTATAGTGAAATTGTTAAATTTCTTACTAGCAACTTTTGCAATGGTTTTGATAGTCAAATTGTTGAATTTCTTACTAGGAACTTTTGTAATGGTTTTAATAGTGAAATTGTTGAATTTTTTAAACTTTGAACTTTTGTAATGGTTTTTATGGTGAAATTGGTGATTTTTCGTAATGGTCTTTATACTGAAACTGATGAGTTTTTTCAAATCGACCTTTTGTTATGGTTTTTAGAGTGAATTTTGTAATTTTTTACTAGGAACTTTTGTAATGGTTTTTATATTGTAATTGGGGAGTTTTTTAAACTTTGAACTTTTGTAATGGTTTTTATGGTGAAATTGGTGATTTGTTTCACTTGGAACTATTCTTATGGTTATTATGTTAAAATGTGTGAGTTTTTTAACTTTGAACTTTTGTATTGGTCTTTATATTTAAATTGGTGATTTTTTTCTCTTTGAACTTTTCTTATGATCTTTATTTTAAAATTTTTGAGTTTTTTAAGTTTGAACTTTTATGTTGGTCTGTATACTGAAATTGATGAGTTTTTTTTCAAATCGACCTTGTGTTATAGTTTTTATAGTGTAATTGTTGAATTTTTTACAAGGAACTTTTGTAATTGTTTTTATAGCGAAATTGTTGATTTTTTTACTATGAACTTTGGTAATGGTTTTTATAAGAATTTGGGGAGTTTTTTAAACCTTGAACTTATGTAATGTTTATTATGGTTAAATTGGTGATTTTTTTCACTTGGAACTTTTGTAATGGTCTTTATACTGATATAGGTGAGTTTTTTTAAATGGAACTTTTGTTATGGTTTTTAAGTGAAATTGTTGAAAAATAGACAAGGGACTTTTGTAATGGTTTTAATGGTGAAATTGGGGAATTTTTTAACTTTGAACTTTTTTTTGTCTTTATAGTGAAATTGGTGAATTTTTTAACTTTGAACTTTTGTTTTGATTTCTGGGGAGAAATTGATGAGTTTTTTGACTTGGAACTTTTGTAACGGTTATATAGTGAAATTGGGGAATTTTGTAACTTTGAACTTTTGTTATGGTCTTTATAGTGAAATTGGTGAGTTTTTTAACTTTGAATTTTTCTAATGGTTTTTATGTTGAAATAGGTGATTTTTTTCACTTGGAACATTTCTTATGGTCTTTATATTGAAATTGGTAAGTTTTTTAACTTTTAACTTTTGTAATTGTCTTTATATTTAAATTGATGAGTTTTTTCAAATGTAACTTTAGTTATGGTTTTTAGTGTGAAATTGTTGACTTTTTTACTAGAAACTTTTGTAATGGTTTTTATAATGAAATTTGGGATTTTTTTAACTTTGAACTTATCTAATGGTGTTTAGGGTGAAATTGGTGATTTTCTTCACATGGATCTTTTCGTATGGTCATTATATTGAAACTTGTGAGTTTTTTAACTTTGAAGTTTTGTAATGGTCTATATACTTAAATTGGTGAGTTTTATCAAATGAAACTTTTGTTATTGTTTTTTTATTGAAATTGGGGAGTTTTTTTAACTTTGAACTTTTGTATTGGTCTTTATACTGAAATTGGTGATTTTTTTTCTCTTTGAACTTTTCTTATGGTCTTTATTTTAAAATTTTTGAGTTTTTTAACTTTGAACTTTTGTACTGGTCTGTATACTGAAATTAGTGATTATTTCTCTTGGAACTTTTTTTATAGTCTTTATATTGAAATTGGTGAGTTTTTTAACTTTGAAATTTTTTAATGGTCTTTATACTGAAATTGATGAGTTTTTTCAAATCGACCTTTTGTTACGGTTTTTATAGTGAAATTGTTGATTTTTTACTTGGAACTTTTGTAATGGTTTTTATAGTGAAATTGGAGAGTTTTTTAGACTTTGAAATTTTGCAATGGTTTTTATGGTGAAATTGGTGATTTTTACCAGTTGGAACATTTCTTATGGTCTTTATATTGAAATTTGTTAGTTTTTTAACTTTAGTCTTCTGTAACGGTAATTATACTGAAATTGGTGAGTTTTTTCAAATCGAACTTTTGTTAAGGATTCTTAGTGAAATTGTTGAATTTTTGACTAGGAACTTTTGTAATGTTTTTATGGTGAAATTGGGGAGTTTTTTAACTTTGAACTTTTTTTATGGTCTTTATAGTGAAATTGGTGAATTTTTTTAACTTTGAACTTTTGTGTGGGTTTTTAGTGAGAAATTGATGAATTTTTTACTAGGAACTTTTGAAATGGTTTATATAGTGAAATAGTGGAGTTTTTTCAATTTGAATTATGGTTTTTGTTGTGAAATTGCTGATTTTTTTCACTTGGAACTTTTCTGATGGTCTTTATATTGAAATTGGTGAGTTTTTAAACTTTGAACTTTTGTATTGGTCTTTATACTGAAATTGGTGAATTTTTTCTCTTGGAAATTTTCTTATGGTCTTTATATCGAAATTGGTGAGTTTTTTAACTTTGAACTTTTGTAATGGTATTTATCATGAAATTGGTGAGTTTTTTTTTCAAATTGACCTTTTGTTATGGTTTTTATAGTGAAATTGTTGAATTTCTTACAAGCAACTTTTGCAATGGTTTTTATAGTCAAATTGTTGAATTTCTTACTAGGAACTTTTGTAATGGTTTTAATAGTGAAATTGTTGAATTTTTAAACTTTGAACTTTTGTAATGGTTTTTATGGTGAAATTGGTGATTTTTCGTAATGGTCTTTATACTGAAACTGATGAGTTTTTTCAAATCGACCTTTTGTTATGGTTTTTAGAGTGAAATTGTTGAATTTTTTAAACTTTGAACTTTTGTAATGGTTTTTATGGTGAAATTGGTGATTTTTCGTAACTTTATACTGAAACTGATGAGTTTTTTCAAATCGACCTTTTGTTATGGTTTTTAGAGTGAAATTGTGGAATTTTTTACTAGGAACTTTTGTAATGGTTTTTATATTGAAATTGGGGAGTTTTTTAAACTTTGAACTTTTGTAATGGTTTTTATGGTGAAATTGGTGATTTTTTTTCACTTGGAACTATTCTTATGGTTATTATGTTAAAATGTGTGAGTTTTTAACTTTGAACTTTTGTATTGGTCTTTAGACTGAAATGGGTGATTTTTTTCTCTTTGAACTTTTCTTATAGTCTTTATTTTAAAATTTTAGAGTTTTTTAACTTTGAACTTTTGTATTGGTTTGTATACTGAAATTAGTGATTTTTTTCTCTTGGAACTTTTTTTGTGGTCTTTATATTGAAATTGGTGAGTTTTTTAACATTGAAATTTTTTAATGGTCTTTATACTGAAATTGTTGAGTTTTTTCAAATCGACCTTTTGTTACAGTTTTTATAGTGAAATTGTTGATTTTTTACTTGGAACTTTTGTAATGGTTTTTATAGTGAAATTGGAGAGTTTTTTAGACTTTGAAATTTTGCAATGGTTTTTATGGTGAAATTGGTGATTTTTACCACTTGGAACATTTCTTATGGTCTTTATATTGAAATTTGTTAGTTTTTTAACTTTAGTCTTTTGTAACGGTCATTATACTGAAATTGGCGAGTTTTTCCAAATCGAACTTTTGTTATGGATTCTTAGTGAAATTGTTGAATTTTTTACTAGGAACTTTTGGAATGTTTTTATTGTGAAATTAGGGAGTTTTTTAACTTTGAACTTTTTTTATGGTCTCTATCGTGAAATTGGTGAATTTTTTAACTTTGAACTTTTTTCTTGGTTTTTTAGGGAGAAATTGATGAAATTTTTACTAGGAACTTTTGAAATGGTTTATATAGTGAAATAGTGGAGTTTTTTCAATTTGAATTTTTGTAATGGTTTTTGTTATGAAATTGCTGATTTTTTTCACTTGGGACTTTTCTGATGGTCTTTATATTGAAATTGGTGAGTTTTTAAACTTTGAACTTTTGTATTGGTCTTTAAACTGAAATTGGTGATTTTTTTCTCTTGGAAATTTTCTTATGGTCTTTATATCGAAATTGGTGAGTTTTTTAACTTTGAACTTTTGTAATGGTATTCATCATGAAATTGATGAGTTTTTTTCAAATCGACCTTTTGTTATGGTTTTTATAGTGAAATTGTTGAATTTCTTACTAGCAACTTTTGCAATGGTTTTTATAGTCAAATGTTAAATTTCTTACTAGGAACTTTTGTAATGGTTTAAATAGTGAAATTGTTGAATATTTAAACTTTGAACTTTTGTAATGGTTTTTATGGTGAAATTGGTGATTTTTCGTAATGGTCTTTATACTGAAACTGATGAGTTTTTTGAAATCGACCTTTTGTTACGGTTTTTAGAGTGAAATTGTTGAATTTTTTACTAGGAACTTTTGTAATGGTTTTTATATTGTAATTGGGGAGTTTTTAAAAATTTGAACTTTTGTAATGGTTTTTATGGTGAAATTGGTGATTTTTTTCACTTGGAACTATTCTTGTGGTTATTATGTTAAAATGTGTGAGTTTTTTAACTTTGAACTTTTGTATTGGTCTTTAGACTGAAATTGGTGATTTTTTTCTCTTTGAACTTTTCTTATGGTCTTTATTTTAAAATTTTTGAGTTTTTTAACTTTGAACTTTTGTATTGGTCTGTATACGGAAATTAGTGATTTTTTTCTCTTGGAACTTTTTTTATGGTCTTTATATTGAAATTGGTGAGTTTTTTAACTTTAAAATTTTTTAATGGTCTTTATACTGAAATTGATGAGTTTTTTCAAATCGACCTTTTGTCACGGTTTTTATAGTGAAATTGTTGATTTTTTACTTGGAACTTTTGTAATGGTTTTTATAGTGAAATTGGGGAGTTTTTTAGACTTTGAAATTTTGCAATGGTTTTTATGGTGAAATTGGTGATTTTTACCAGTTGGAACATTTCTTATGGTCTTTATATTGAAATTTGTTAGTTTTTTAACTTTAGTCTTTTGTAACGGTAATTATACTGAAATTGGTGAGTTTTTTCAAATCGAACTTTTGTTAAGGATTCTTAGTGAAATTGTTGAATTTTTGACTAGGAACTTTTGTAATGTTTTTATGGTGAAATTGGGGAGTTTTTTAACTTTGAACTTTTTTTATGGTCTTTATAGTGAAATTGGTGAATTTTTTTAACTTTGAACTTTTGTGTGGGTTTTTAGTGAGAAATTGATGAATTTTTTACTAGGAACTTTTGAAATGGTTTATATAGTGAAATAGTGGAGTTTTTTCAATTTGATTTTTGTAATGGTTTTTGTTGTGAAATTGCTGATTCTTTTCACTTGGAACTTTTCTGTTGGGTCTTTATATTGAAATTGGTGAGTTTTTAAACTTTGAACTTTTGTATTGGTCTTTATACTGAAATTGGTGATTTTTTTCTCTTGGAAATTTTCTTATGGTCTTTATATCAAAATTGGTGAGTTTTTTAACTTTGAACTTTTGTAATGGTATTTATCATGAAATTGATGAGTTTTTTTCAAATCGACCTTTTGTTATGGTTTTTATAGTGAAATTGTTAAATTTCTTACTAGCAACTTTTGCAATGGTTTTTATAGTCAAATTGTTGAATTTCTTACTAGGAACTTTTGTAATGGTTTTAATAGTGAAATTGTTGAATTTTTTAAACTTTGAACTTTTGTAATGGTTTTTATGGTGAAATTGGTGATTTTTCGTAATGGTCTTTATACTGAAACTGATGAGTTTTTTCAAATCGACCTTTTGTTATGGTTTTTAGAGTGAATTTTGTAATTTTTTACTAGGAACATTTGTAATTGTTATTATATTGAAATTAAGGAGTTTTTTAAACTTTGAACTTTTGTAATGGTTTTTATGGTGAAATTGGTGATTTGTTTCACTTGGAACTATTCTTATGGTTATTATGTTAAAATGTGTGAGTTTTTTAACTTTGAACTTTTGTATTGGTCTTTATATTTAAATTGGTGATTTTTTTCTCTTTTAAATTTTCTTATGATCTTTATTTTAAAATTTTTGAGTTTTTTAAGTTTGAACTTTTATGTTGGTCTGTATACTGAAATTGATGAGTTTTTTTTTCAAATCGACCTTGTGTTATAGTTTTTATAGTGTAATTGTTGAATTTTTTACAAGGAACTTTTGTAATTGTTTTTATAGCGAAATTGTTGAATTTTTTACTATGAACTTTGGTAATGGTTTTTATAAGAATTTGGGGAGTTTTTTAAACCTTGAACTTATGTAATGTTTATTATGGTTAAATTGGTGATTTTTTTCACTTGGAACTTTTGTAATGGTCTTTATACTGATATAGGTGAGTTTTTTTAAATGGAACTTTTGTTAGGGTTTTTAAGTGAAATTGTTGAAAAATAGACAAGGAACTTTTGTAATGGTTTTAATGGTGAAATTGGGGAATTTTTTAACTTTGAACTTTTTTTTTGTCTTTATAGTGAAATTGGTGAATTTTTTAACTTTGAACTTTTGTTTTGATTTCTGGGGAGAAATTGATGAGTTTTTTGACTTGGAACTTTTTTAACGGTTATATAGTGAAATTGGGGAATTTTGTAACTTTGAACTTTTGTTATGGTCTTTATAGTGAAATTGGTGAGTTTTTTAACTTTGAATTTTTCTAATGGTTTTTATGTCGAAATAGGTGATTTTTTTCACTTGGAACATTTCTTATGGTCTTTATATTGAAATTGGTAAGTTTTTTAACTTTTAACTTTTGTAATTGTCTTTATATTTAAATTGATGAGTTTTTTCAAATGTAACTTTAGTTATGGTTTTTAGTGTGAAATTGTTGACTTTTTTACTAGAAACTTTTGTAATGGTTTTTATAATGAAATTTGGGATTTTTTTAACTTTGAACTTATCTAATGGTGTTTAGGGTGAAATTGGTGATTTTCTTCACATGGATCTTTTCGTATGGTCATTATATTGAAACTTGTGAGTTTTTTAACTTTGAAGTTTTGTAATGGTCTTTATACTTAAATTGGTGAGTTTTATCAAATGAAACTTTTGTTATTGTTTTTTTATTGAAATTGGGGAGTTTTTTTAACTTTGAACTTTTGTATTGGTCTTTATACTGAAATTGGTGATTTTTTTTTCTCTTTGAACTTTTCTTATGGTCTTTATTTTAAAATTTTTGAGTTTTTTAACTTTGAACTTTTGTACTGGTCTGTATACTGAAATAAGTGATTATTTCTCTTGGAACTTTTTTTATAGTCTTTATATTGAAATTGGTGAGTTTTTTAACTTTGAAATTTTTTAATGGTCTTTATACTGAAATTGATGAGTTTTTTCAAATCGACCTTTTGTTACGGTTTTTATAGTGAAATTGTTGATTTTTTACTTGGAACTTTTGTAATGGTTTTTATAGTGAAATTGGGGAGTTTTTTAGACTTTGAAATTTTGCAATGGTTTTTATGGTGAAATTGGTGAATTTTACCACTTGGAACATTTCTTATGGTCTTTATATTGAAATTTGTTAGTTTTTATACTTTAGTCTCTTGAAACGGTAATTATACTGAAATTGGTGAGTTTTTTCAAATCGAACTTTTGTTATGGATTCTTAGTGAAATTGTTGAATTTTTGACTAGGAACTTTTGTAATGTTTTTACGGTGAAATTGGGGAGTTTTTTAACTTTGAACTTTTTTTATGGTCTTTATAGTGAAATTCGTGAATTTTTTTAACTTTGAACTTTTGTCTTAGTTTTTAGGGAGAAATTGATGAAATTTTTACTAGGAACTTTTGAAATGGTTTATATAGTGAAATAGTGGAGTTTTTTCAATTTGAATTTTTGTAATGGTTTTTGTTGTGAAATTGCGGATTTTTTTCACTTGGAACTTTTCTGATGGTCTTTATATTGAAATTGGTGAGTTTTAAAACTTTGAACTTTTGTATTGGTCTTTATACTGAAATTGGTGATTTTTTCTCTTGGAAATTTTCTTATGGTCTTTATATCGAAATTGGTGAGTTTTTTAACTTTGAACTTTTCTAATGGTATTTATCATGAAATTGATGAGTTTTTTTTCAAATTGACCTTTTGTTATGGTTTTTATAGTGAAATTGTTGAATTTCTTACAAGCAACTTTTGCAATGGTTTTTATAGTCAAATTGTTGAATTTCTTACTAGGAACTTTTGTAATGGTTTTAATAGTGAAATTGTTGAATTTTTAAACTTTGAACTTTTGTAATGGTTTTTATGGTGAAATTGGTGATTTTTCGTAATGGTCTTTATACTGAAACTGATGAGTTTTTTCAAATCGACCTTTTGTTATGGTTTTTAGAGTGAAATTGTTGAATTTTTTAAACTTTGAACTTTTGTAATGGTTTTTATGGTGAAATTGGTGATTTTTCGTAACTTTATACTGAAACTGATGAGTTTTTTCAAATCGACCTTTTGTTATGGATTTTAGAGTGAAATTGTGGAATTTTTTAAACTTTGAACTTTTGTAATGGTTTTTATGGTGAAATTGGTGATTTTTTTTCACTTGGAACTATTCTTATGGTTATTATGTTAAAATGTGTGAGTTTTTAACTTTGAACTTTTGTATTGGTCTTTAGACTGAAATGGGTGATTTTTTTCTCTTTGAACTTTTCTTATAGTCTTTATTTTAAAATTTTAGAGTTTTTTAACTTTGAACTTTTGTATTGGTTTGTATACTGAAATTAGTGATTTTTTTCTCTTGGAACTTTTTTTGTGGTCTTTATATTGAAATTGGTGAGTTTTTTAACATTGAAATTTTTTAATGGTCTTTATACTGAAATTGTTGAGTTTTTTCAAATCGACCTTTTGTTACAGTTTTTATAGTGAAATTGTTGATTTTTTACTTGGAACTTTTGTAATGGTTTTTATAGTGAAATTGGAGAGTTTTTTAGACTTTGAAATTTTGCAATGGTTTTTATGGTGAAATTGGTGATTTTTACCACTTGGAACATTTCTTATGGTCTTTATATTGAAATTTGTTAGTTTTTTAACTTTAGTCTTTTGTAACGGTCATTATACTGAAATTGGCGAGTTTTTCCAAATCGAACTTTTGTTATGGATTCTTAGTGAAATTGTTGAATTTTTGACTAGGAACTTTTGGAATGTTTTTATTGTGAAATTAGGGAGTTTTTTAACTTTGAACTTTTTTTATGGTCTCTATCGTGAAATTGGTGAATTGTTTTAACTTTGAACTTTTTTCTTGGTTTTTTAGGGAGAAATTGATGAAATTTTTACTAGGAACTTTTGAAATGGTTTATATAGTGAAATAGTGGAGTTTTTTCAATTTGAATTTTTGTAATGGTTTTTGTTATGAAATTGCTGATTTTTTTCACTTGGGACTTTTCTGATGGTCTTTATATTGAAATTGGTGAGTTTTTAAACTTTGAACTTTTGTATTGGTCTTTAAACTGAAATTGGTGATTTTTTTCTCTTGGAAATTTTCTTATGGTCTTTATATCGAAATTGGTGAGTTTTTTAACTTTGAACTTTTATAATGGTATTCATCATAAAATTGATGAGTTTTTTTCAAATCGACCTTTTGTTATGGTTTTTATAGTGAAATTGTTGAATTTCTTACTAGCAACTTTTGCAATGGTTTTTATAGTCAAATGTTGAATTTCTTACTAGGAACTTTTGTAATGGTTTTAATAGTGAAATTGTTGAATATTTAAACTTTGAACTTTTGTAATGGTTTTTATGGTGAAATTGGTGATTTTTCGTAATGGTTTTTATACTGAAACTGATGAGTTTTTTGAAATCGACCTTTTGTTACGGTTTTTAGAGTGAAATTGTTGAATTTTTTACTAGGAACTTTTGTAATGGTTTTTATATTGTAATTGGGGAGTTTTTTAAACTTTGAACTTTTGTAATGGTTTTTATGGTGAAATTGGTGATTTTTTCACTTGGAACTATTCTTATGGTTATTATGTTAAAATGTGTGAGTTTTTTAACTTTGAACTTTTTGTATTGGTCTTTAGACTGAAATTGGTGATATTTTTATATTGGAAATTTTCTTATGGTCTTTATATTAAAATTTGTTGAGTTTTTTGACTTTGAACTTTTGTATTGGTCTTTATACTGAAATTGATGAGTTTTTTTCAAATCGACCTTTTGTTATAGTTTTTATAGTGAAATTGTTGAATTTTTTACATGGAACTTTTGTAATGGTTTTTATAGCGAAATTGTTGAATTTTTTACTATGAACTTTTGTAATGGTTTTTTATAAGAATTTGGGGTTTTTTTGAACCATGAACTTTTGTAATGTTTTTTATGGTTAAATTGGTGATTTTTTTCACTTTGTACTTTTGTAATGGTCTTTATACTGATATAGGTGAGTTTTTTCAAATGGAACTTTTGTTATGGTTTTTAAGTGAAATTGTTGAAAATTTGACTAAGAACTTTTGTAATGGTTTTTACGGTGAAATTGGGGAGTTTTTTAACTTTGAACTTTTTTTTGTCTTTATAGTGAAATTGGTGAATTTTTTTATCTTTGAACTTTTGTTTTGATTTCTGGGGAGAAATTGATGAGTTTTTTGACTTGGAAATTTTGTAATGGTTATATAGGGATATTGGGGAATTTTGTAACTTTGAACTTTTGTTATGGTCTTTATAGTGAAATTGGTGTGTTTTTTAACTTTGAATTTTCCTAATGGTTTTTATGGTGAAATTGGTGATTTTTTTCACTTGGAACATTTCTTATGGTCTCTATATTGAAATTGGTAAGTTTTTTAACTTTTAACTTTTATAATGGTCTTTATATTTAAATTGATGAGTTTTTTCAAATTGAACTTTAGTTATGGTTTTTAGTGTGAAATTGTTGACTTTTTTACTAGAAACTTTTGTAATAGTTTTCATAATGAAATTGGGGATTTTTTTAACTTTGAACTTATGTAATGGTGTTTATGGTGAAATTGGTGATTTTCTTCAATTGGATCTTTTCGTATGGTCTTTATACTTAAATTGGTGAGTTTTTTCTCTTTGAACTTTTCTTATGGTCTTTATTTTAAAATTTTTGAGTTTTTTAACTTTGAACTTTTGTATTGGTCTGTATACTGAAATTAGTGATTTTTTTCTCTTGGAACTTTTTTTATGGTCTTTATATTGAAACTGGTGAATTTTTTAACTTTGAAATTTTTTAATGGTCTTTATACTCAAATTGATGAGTTTTTTCAAATCGACCTTTTGTCACGGTTTTTATAGTGAAATTGTTGATTTTTTACTTGGAACTTTTGTAATGGTTTTTATAGTGAAATTGGGGAGTTTTTTAGATTTTGAAATTTTTTTATGGTCTTTACAGTGAAATTGGTGAATTTTTTTTAATTTTGGACTTTTGTCTTGGTTTTTAGGGAGAAATTGATGAATTTTTTACAAGGAACTTTTGAAATGGTTTTTATAGTGAAATAGTGGAGTTTTCTCAATTTGAATTTTTGTAATGGTTTTTGTTGTGAAATTGCTGATTTTTTTCACTTGGAACTTTTCTGATGGTCTTTATATTGAAATTGGTGAGTTTTTAAACTTTGAACTTTTGTATTGGTCTTCATACTGAAATTGGTGATTTTTTCTCTTGGAAATTTTCTTATGGTCTTTATATCGAAATTGGTGAGTTTTTTCACTTTGAACTTTTGTAATGGTATTTATCATGAAATTTATGAGTTTTTTTTCAAATCGACCTTTTGTTATGGTTTTTATAGTGAAATTGTTGAATTTCTTACTTGCAACTTTTGAATGGTTTTTATAGTCAAATTGTTGAATTTCTTACTAGGAACTTTTGTAATGGTTTTAATAGTGAAATTGTTGAATTTTTTAAACTTTGAACTTTTGTAATGGTTTTTATGGTGAAATTGGTGATTTTTCGTAATGGTCTTTATACTGAAACTGATGAGTTTTTTCAAATCGACCTTTTGTTATGATTTTTAGAGTGAAATTGTAGAATTTTTTACTAGGAACTTTTGTAATGGTTTTTATATTGAAATTAGGGAGTTTTTTAAACTTTGAACTTTTGTAATGGTTTTTATGGTGAAATTGGTGATTTTTTTCACTTGGAACTATTCTTATGGTTATTATGTTAAAATGTGTGAGTTTTTTAACTTTGAACTTTTGTATTGGTCTTTTGACTGAAATGAGTGATTTTTTTCTCTTTGAAATTTTCTTATGGTCTTTATTTTAAAATTTTTGAGTTTTTTAACTTTGAACTTTTGTATTGGTCTGTATATTGAAATTAGTGATTTTTTTCTCTTGGAACTTTTTTTATGGTCTTTATATTGAAATTGGTGAGTTTTTTAACTTTGAAATTTTTTAATGGTCTTTATACTGAAATTGATGAGTTTTTTCAAATCGACCTTTTGTCATGGTTTTTATAATGAAATTGTTGATTTTTTACTTGGAACTTTTGTAATGGTTTTTTAGTGAAATTGGGGAGTTTTTTAGACTTTTAAATTTTGCAATGGAATTTATGATGAAATTGGTGATTTTTACCACTTGGAACATTTCTTATGGTCTTTATATTGAAATTTGTTACTTTTTATACTTTAGTCTCTTGTAACTGTAATTATACTGAAATTGGTGAGTTTTTTGAAATCGAACTTTTGTTATGGATTCTTAGTGAAATTGTTGAATTTTTGACTAGGAACTTTTGTAATGTTTTTACGGTGAAATTGGGGAGTTTTTTAACTTTGAACTTTTTTTATGGTCTTTATAGTGAAATTCGTGAATTTTTTTAACTTTGAACTTTTGTCTTGGTTTTTAGGGAGAAATTGATGAATTTTTTACTAGGAACTTTTGAAATGGTTTATTTAGTGAAATAGTGGAGTTTTTTCAATTTGAATTTTTGTAATGGTTTTTGTTGTGAAATTGATGATTTTTTTCACTTGGAACTTTTCTGATGGTCTTTATATTGAAATTGGTGAGTTTTTAAAGTTTGAACTTTTGTATTGGTCATTTTACTGAAATTGGTGATTTTTTCTCTTGGAAATTTTCTTATGGTCTTTATATCGAAATTGGTGAGTTTTTTAACTTTGAACTTTTGTAATGGTATTTATCATGAAATTGAAGAGTTTTTTTTCAAATCGGCCTTTTGTTATGGTTTTTATAGTGAAATTGTTGAATTTCTTACTAGCAACTTTTGCAATGATTTTTATAGTCAAATTGTTGAATTTCTTACTAGGAACTTTTGTAATGGTTTTAATAGTGAAATTGTTGAATTTTTTAAACTTTGAACTTTTGTAATGGTTTTTATGGTGAAATTGGTGATTTTTCGTAATGGTCTTTATACTGAAACTGATGAGTTTTTTCAAATCGACCTTTTGTTATGGTTTTTAGAGTGAAATTATTGAATTTTCTACTAGGAACTTTTGTAATGGTTTTTATATTGAAATTGGGGAGTTTTTTAAACTTTGAACTTTTGTAATGTTTTTTATGGTGAAATTGGTGATTTTTTTCACTTGGAACTATTCTTATGGTTATTATGTTAAAATGTGTGAGTTTTTTAACTTTGAACTTTTGTATTGGTCTTTAGACTGAAATTGGTGATTTTTTTCTATTTGAACTTTTCTTATGGTCTTTATTTTTAAATTTTTGAGTTTTTTAACTTTGAACTTTTTTGTTGAATTGTATAATGAAATTATTGATTTTTTTCTCTTGGGACTTTTTTTATAGTCTTTATATTGAAATTGGTGAGTTTTTTAACTTTGAAATTTGTTTAATGGTCTTTATACTGAAATTGATGAGTTTTTTCAAATCGACCTTTTGTCACGGTGTTTATAGTGAAATTGTTGATTTTTTACTTGGAACTTTTGTAATGGTTTTTATAGTGAAATTGGGGAGTTTTTTAGACTTTGAAATTTTGCAATGGTTTTTATGGTGAAATTGGTGATTTTTACCACTTGGAACATTTCTTATGGTCTTTATATTGAAATTTGATAGTTTTTTAACTTTAGCCTTTTGTAAGGGCAATTATACTAAAATTGGTGAGTTTTTTCAAATCGAACTATTGTTATGGATTCTTAGTGAAATTGTTGAGTTTTTGACTAGGAACTTTTGTAATGTTTTAATGGTGAAATTGGGGAGTTTTTTAACTTTGAAATTCTTTTATGGTCTTTATAGTGAAATTGGTGAATCTTTTTAACTTTGAACTTTTGTCTTGGTTTTTAGGGAGAAATTGATGGATTTTTTACTAGGAACTTTTGAAATGGTTTATATAGTGAAATAGTGGAGTTTTTTCAATTTGAATTTTTGTAATGGTTTTTGTTGTGAAATTGCTGATTTTTTTCACTTGGAACTTTTCTGATAGTCTTTATACTGAAATTGGTGAGTTTTTAAACTTTGAACTTTTGTATTGGTCTTCATACTGAAATTGGTGATTTTTTTCTCTTGGAAATTTTCTTATATCGAAATTGGTGAGTTTTTTAACTTTGAACTTTTGTAATGGTATTTATCATGAAATTGATGAGTTTTTTTTTCAAATCGACCTTTTGTTATGGTTTTTATAGTGAAATTGTTGAATTTCTTACTAGCAACTTTTGCAATGATTTTTATAGTCAAATTGTTGAATTTCTTACTAGGAACTGTTGTAATGGTTTTAATAGTGAAATTGTTGAATTTTTTAAACTTTGAACTTTTGCAATGGTTTTTATGGTGAAATTGGTAATTTTTTGTAATGGTCTTTATACTGAAACTGATGAGTTTTTTCAAATCGACCTTTTGTTATGGTTTTTAGAGTGAAATTGTAGAATTTTTTACTAGGAACTTTTGTAATGGTTTTTATATTGAAATTAGGGAGTTTTTTAAACTTTGAACTTTTGTAATGGTTTTTATGGTGAAATTGGTGATTTTTTGCACTTGGAACTATTCTTATGGTTATTATGTTAAAATGTGTGAGTTTTTTAACTTTGAACTTTTGTATTGGTCTTTAGACTGAAATGGGTGATTTTTTTCTCTTTGAAATTTTCTTATGGTCTTTATTTTAAAATTTTTGAGTTTTTTAACTTTGAACTTTTGTATTGGTCTGTATATTGAAATTAGTGAATTTTTCTCTTGGAACTTTTTTTATGGTCTTTATATTGAAATTGGTGAGTTTTTTAACTTTGAAATTTTTTAATGGTCTTTTATACTGAAATTGATGAGTTTTTTCAAATCGACCTTTTGTCATGGTTTTTATAGTGAAATTGTTGATTTTTTACTTGGAACTTTTGTAATGGTTTTTTTAGTGAAATTGGGGAGTTTTTTAGACTTTTAAATTTTGCAATGGTTTTTATGATGAAATTGGTGATTTTTACCACTTGGAACATTTCTTATGGTCTTTATATTGAAATTTGTTAGTTTTTATACTTTAGTCTCTTGAAACGGTAATTATACTGAAATTGGTGAGTTTTTTCAAATCGAACTTTTGTTATGGATTCTTAGTGAAATTGTTGAATTTTTGACTAGGAACTTTTGTAATGTTTTTACGGTGAAATTGGGGAGTTTTTTAACTTTGAACTTTTTTTATGGTCCTTTATAGTGAAATTGGTGAATTTTTTTAACTTTGAACTTTTGTCTTGGTTTTTAAGGAGAAATTGATGAATTTTTTACTAGGAACTTTTGAAATGGTTTATATAGTGAAATAGTGGAGTTTTTTCAATTTGAATTTTTGTAATGGTTTTTGTTGTGAAATTGCTGATTTTTTTCACTTGAAACTTTTCTGATGGTCTTTATATTGAAATTGGTGAGTTTTTAAACTATGAACTTTTGTTTTGGTCTTTATACTGAAAATGGTGATGTTTTCTCTTGGAAATTTTCTTATGGTCTTTATATCGAAATTGGTGAGTTTTTTAACTTTGAACTTTTGTAATGGTATTTACCATGAAATTGATGAGTTTTTTTCAAATCGACCTTTTGTTATGGTTTTTATAGTGAAATTGTTGAATTTCTTACTAGTAACTTTTGCAATGGTTTTTATAGTCAAATTGTTGAATTTCTTACTATGAACTTTTGTAATGGTTTTAATAGTGAAATTGTTGAATTTTTTAAACTTTGAACTTTTGTAATGGTTTTTATGGTGAAATTGGTGATTTTTCATAATGGTCTTTATACTGAAACTGATGAGTTTTTTCAAATCGACCTTTTGTTATGGTTTTTAGAGTGAAATTGTTGAATTTTTTACTAGGAACTTTTGTAATGGTTTTTATATTGAAATTGGGGAGCTTTTTAAACTTTGAACTTTTGTAATGGTTTTTATGGTGAAATTGGTGATTTTTTTCACTTGGAACTATTCTTATGGTTATTATGTTAAAATGTGGGAGTTTTTTAACTTTGAACTTTTGTATTGGTCTTTAGAATGAAATTGGTGATTTTTTTCTCTTTGAACTTTTCTTATGGTCTTTATTTTAAAAATTTTTAGTTTTTTAACTTTGAACTTTTGTGTTGGTCTGTATAATGAAATTAGTGATTTTTTTCTCTTGGAACTTTTTTTATAGTCTTTATATTGAAATTGGTGAGTTTTTAAATTTGAAAATTTTTAATGGTCTTTATACTGAAATTGATGAGTTTTTTCAAATCGACCTTTTGTCACGGTGTTTATAGTGAAATTGTTGATTTTTTACTTGGAACTTTTGTAATGGTTTTTATAGTGAAATTGGGGAGTTTTTTAGACTTTGAAATTTTGCAATGGTTTTTATGGTGAAATTGGTGATTTTTACCACTTGGAACATTTCTTATGGTCTTTATATTGAAATTTGTTAGTTTTTTAACTTTAGTCTTTTGTAACGGCAATTATACTAAAATTGGTGAGTCTTTTCAAATCGAACTTTTGTTATGGATTCTTAGTGAAATTGTTGAGTTTTTGACTAGGAACTTTTGTAATGTTTTAATGGTGAAATTGGGGAGTTTTTTAACTTTGAACTTTTTTTATGGTCTTTATAGTGAAATTGGTGAATTTTTTTAACTTTGAACTTTTGTCTTGGTTTTTAGGGAGAAATTGATGAATTTTTTACTAGGAACTTTTGAAATGGTTTATATAGTGAAATAGTGGAGTTTTTTCAATTTGTATTTTTGTAATGGTTTTTGTTGTGAAATTGCTGATTTTTTTCACTTGGAACTTTTCTGATGGTCTTTATATTGAAATTGGTGAGTTTTTAAACTATGAACTTTTGTATTGGTCTTTATACTGAAAATGGTGATTTTTTCTCTTGGAAATTTTCTTATGGTCTTTATATCGAAATTGGTGAGTTTTTTAACTTTGAACTTTTGTAATGGTATTTACCAGGAAATTGATGAGTTTTTTTCAAATCGACCTTTTGTTATGGTTTTTATAGTGAAGTTGTTGAATTTCTTACTAGTAACTTTTGCAATGGTTTTTATAGTCAAATTGTTGAATTTCTTACTATGAACTTTTGTAATGGTTTTAATAGTGAAATTGTTGAATTTTTTAAACTTTGAACTTTTGTAATGGTTTTTATGGTGAAATCGGTGATTTTTCATAATGGTCTTTATACTGAAACTGATGAGTTTTTTCAAATCGACCTTTTGTTATGGTTTTTAGAGTGAAATTGTTGAATTTTTTACTAGGAACTTTTGTAATGGTTTTTATATTGAAATTGGGGAGCTTTTTAAACTTTGAACTTTTGTAATGGTTCTTATGGTTAAATTGGTGATTTTTTTCACTTGGAACTATTCTTATGGTTATTATGTTAAAATGTGTGAGTTTTTTAACTTTGAACTTTTGTATTGGTCTTTAGACTGAAATTGGTGATTTTTTTCTCTTTGAACTTTTCTTATGGTCTTTATTTTAAAATTTTTTAGTTTTTTAACTTTGAACTTTTGTGTTGGTCTGTATAATGAAATTAGTGATTTTTTCTCTTGGAACTTTTTTTATAGTCTTTATATTGAAATTGGTGAGTTTTTAAATTTGAAAATTTTTAATGGTCTTTATACTAAAATTGATGAGTTTTTTCAAATCGACCTTTTGTCACGGTGTTTATAGTGAAATTGTTGATTTTTTACTTGGAACTTTTGTAATGGTTTTTATAGTGAAATTGGGGAGTTTTTTAGACTTTGAAATTTTGCAATGGTTTTTATGGTGAAATTGGTGATTTTTACCACTTGGAACATTTCTTATGGTCTTTATATTGAAATTTGTTAGTTTTTTAACTTTAGTCTTTTGTAACGGCAATTATACTAAAATTGGTGAGTCTTTTCAAATCGAACTTTTGTTATGGATTCTTAGTGAAATTGTTGAGTTTTTGACTAGGAACTTTTGTAATGTTTTAATGGTGAAATTGGGGAGTTTTTTAACTTTGAACTTTTTTTATGGTCTTTATAGTGAAATTGGTGAATTTTTTTAACTTTGAACTTTTGTCTTGGTTTTTAGGGAGAAATTGATGAATTTTTTACTAGGAACTTTTGAAATGGTTTATATAGTGAAATAGTGGAGTTTTTTCAATTTGAATTTTTGTAATGGTTTTTGTTGTGAAATTGCTGATTTTTTTCACTTGGAACTTTTCTGATGGTCTTTATATTGAAATTGGTGAGTTTTTAAACTATGAACTTTTGTATTGGTCTTTATACTGAAAATGGTGATTTTTTCTCTTGGAAATTTTCTTATGGTCTTTATATCGAAATTGGTGAGTTTTTTAACTTTGAACTTTTGTAATGGTATTTACCAGGAAATTGATGAGTTTTTTTCAAATCGACCTTTTGTTATGGTTTTTATAGTGAAGTTGTTGAATTTCTTACTAGTAACTTTTGCAATGGTTTTTATAGTCAAATTGTTGAATTTCTTACTATGAACTTTTGTAATGGTTTTAATAGTGAAATTGTTGAATTTTTTAAACTTTGAACTTTTGTAATGGTTTTTATGGTGAAATTGGTGATTTTTCATAATGGTCTTTATACTGAAACTGATGAGTTTTTTCAAATCGACCTTTTGTTATGGTTTTTAGAGTGAAATTGTTGAATTTTTTACTAGGAACTTTTGTAATGGTTTTTATATTGAAATTGGGGAGTTTTTTAAACTTTAAACTTTTGTAATGGGTTTTATGGTGAAATTGGTGATTTTTTTCACTCGGAACTATTATTATGGTTATTATGTTAAAACGTTTTTTAACTTTGAACTTTTGTATTGGTCTTTATACTGAAATTGGTGATTTTTTTTCTCTTTCAACTTTTCTTATGATCTTTATTTTAAAATTTTTGAGTTTTTTAACTTTGAACTTTTGTGTTGGTCTGTATACTGAAATTGATAAGTTTTTTTTCAAATCGACCTTTTGTTATAGTTTTTATAGTGAAATTGTTGAATTTTTTACTAGGAACTTTTGTAATGGTTTTTATAGCGAAATTGTTGAATTTTTTACTATGAACTTTGGTAATGGTTTTTATAAGAATTTAGGGAGTTTTTTAAACCTTGAACTTTTGTAATGTTTTTTATGGTTAAATTGGTGATTTTTTCACTTGGAACTTTTGTAATGGTCTTTATACTGATATAGGTGAGTTTTTTCAAATGGAACTTTTGTTACGGTTTTTACGTGAAATTGTTGAAAATTTGACTAGGAACTTTTCTAATGGTTTTTACGGTGAAATTGGGGAGTTTTTTTAACTTTGAACTTTTTTTTGTCTTTGTAGTGAAATTGGTGAATTTTTTAACTTTGAACTTTTGTTTTGATTTCTAGGGAGAAATTGATGAGTTTTTTGACTTGGAACTTTTGTAATGGTTATATAGTGATATTGGGGAATTTTGTAACTTTGAACTTTTGTTATGGTCTTTATAGTGAAATTGGTGAGTTTTTTAACTTTGAATTTTTCTAATGGTTTTTACGGTGAAATTGGTGATTTTTTTTCACTTGGAACATTTCTTATGGTCTTTATATTGAAATTGGTAAGTTTTTTAACTTTTAACTTTTGTAATGGTCTTTATATTTAAATTGATGAGTTTTTTGAAATGGAACTTTAGTTATGGTTTTTATTGTGAAATTGTTGAATTTTTTACTAGAAACTTTTGTAATGGTTTTTATATTGAAATTGGTGAGTTTTTTAACTTTGAAATTTTTTAATGGTCTTTATACTGAAATTGATGATTTTTTTCAAATCGACCTTTTGTCACGGTTTTTATAGTGAAATTGTTGATTTTTTACTTGGAACTTATGTAATGGTTTTTATAGTGAAATTGGGTAGTTTTTTAGACTTTGAAATTTTGCAATGGTTTTTATTGTGAAATTGGTGATTTTTACCACTTGGAACTTTTCTTATGGTCTTTATATTGAAATTTGTTAGTTTTTTAACTTTAGTCTTTTGTAACGGTCATTATACTGAAATTGGTGAGTTTTTTCAAATCGAACTTTGTTATGGATTCTTAGTGAAATTGTTGAATTTTTGACTAGGAACTTTTGTAATGTTTTTATTGTGAAATTGGGGAGTTTTTTAACTTTGAACTTTTTTTATGGTCTTTATAGTGAAATTGGTGATTTTTTTTAACTTTGAACTTTTGTCTTGGTTTTTATGGAGAAATTGATGAATCTTTTACTAGGAACTTTTGAAATGGTTTATATAGTGAAATAGTGAAGTTTTTTCAATTTGAATTTTTGTAATGGTTTTTGTTGTGAAATTTCTGATTTTTTTCACTTTGAACTTTTCTGATGGTCTTATATTGAAATTGGTGAGTTTTTAAACTTTGAACTTTTGTATTGGTCTTTATACTGAAATTGGTGCTTTTTTTCTCTTGGAAATTTTCTTATGGTCTTTATATCGAAATTGGTGAGTTTTTTAACTTTGAACTTTTGTAATGGTATTTATCATGAAATTGATGAGTTTTTTTCAAATCGACCTTTTGTTATGGTTTTTATAGTGAAATTGTTGAATTTCTTACTAGCAACTTTTGCAATTGTTTTTATAGTCAAATTGTTGAATTTCTTACTAGGAACTTTTGTAATGGTTTTAATAGTGAAATTGTTGAATTTTTTAAACTTTGAACTTTTGTAATGGTTTTTATGGTGAAATTGGTGATTTTTCGTTATGGTGTTTATACTGAAACTGATGAGTTTTTTAAAATCGACCTTTTGTTATGGTTTTTAGAGTGAAATTGTTGAATTTTTTACTAGGAACTTTTGTAATGGTTTTTATATTGAAATTGGGGAGTTTTTTAAACTTTAAACTTTTGTAATGGTTTTTATGGTGAAATTGGTGATTTTTTTCACTCGGAACTATTATTATGGTTATTATGTTAAAATGTGTGAGTTTTTTAACTTTGAACTTTTGTATTGGTCTTTATACTGAAATTGGTGATTTTTTTCTCTTTGAACTTTTCTTATGATCTTTATTTTAAAATTTTTGAGTTTTTTAACTTTGAACTTTTGTGTTGGTCTGTATACTGAAATTGATAAGTTTTTTTTCAAATCGACCTTTTGTTATAGTTTTTATAGTGAAATTGTTGAATTTTTTACTAGGAACTTTTGTAATGGTTTTTATAGCGAAATTGTTGAATTTTTTACTATGAACTTTGGTAATGGTTTTTATAAGAATTTGGGGAGTTTTTTAAACCTTGAACTTTTGTAATGTTTTTTATGGTTAAATTGGTGATTTTTTTCACTTGGAACTTTTGTAATGGTCTTTATACTGATATAGGTGAGTTTTTTCAAATGGAACTTTTGTTACGGTTTTACGTGAAATTGTTGAAAATTTGACTAGGAACTTTTGTAATGGTTTTTACGGTGAAATTGGGGAGTTTTTTTAACTTTGAACTTTTTTTTTTGTTTTTGTAGTTAAATTGGTGAATTTTTTAACTTTGAACTTTTGTTTTGATTTCTGGGGAGAAATTGATGAGTTTTTTAACTTGGAACTTTTGTAATGGTTATATAGTGATATTGGGGAATTTTGTAACTTTGAACTTTTGTTATGGTCTTTATAGTGAAATTGGTGAGTTTTTTAACTTTGAATTTTTCTAATGGTTTTTATGGTGAAATTGGTGATTTTTTTTTCACTTGGAACATTTCTTATGGTCTTTATATTGAAATTGGTAAGTTTTTTAACTTTTAACTTTTGTAATGGTCTTTATATTTAAATTGATGAGTTTTTTGAAATGGAACTTTAGTTATGGGTTTTACTGTGAAATTGTTGAATCTTTTACTAGAAACTTTTGTAATGGTTTTTATATTGAAATTGGTGAGTTTTTAAACTTTGAAATTTTTTAATGGTCTTTATACTGAAATTGATGATTTTTTTCAAATCGACCTTTTGTCACGGTTTTTATAGTGAAATTGTTGATTTTTTACTTGGAACTTATGTAATGGTTTTTATAGTGAAATTGGGTAGTTTTTAAGACTTTGAAATTTTACAATGGTTTTTATTGTGAAATTGGTGATTTTTACCACTTGGAACTTTTCTTATGGTCTTTATATTGAAATTTGTTAGTTTTTTAACTTTAGTCTTTTGTAACGGTCATTATACTGAAATTGGTGAGTTTTTTCAAATCGAACTTTGTTATGGATTCTTAGTGAAATTGTTGAATTTTTGACTAGGAACTTTTGTAATGTTTTTATGGTGAAATTGGGGAGTTTTTTAACTTTGAACTTTTTTTATGGTCTTTATAGTGAAATTGGTGATTTTTTTTTTAACTTTGAACTTTTGTCTTGGTTTTTATGGAGAAATTGATGAATCTTTTACTAGGAACTTTTGAAATGGTTTATATAGTGAAATAGTGAAGTTTTTTCAATTTGAATTTTTGTAATGGTTTTTGTTGTGAAATTGCTGATTTTTTTCACTTTGAACTTTTCTGATGGTCTTATATTGAAATTGGTGAGTTTTTAAACTTTGAACTTTTGTATTGGTCTTTATACTGAAATTGGTGATTTTTTTCTCTTGGAAATTTTCTTATGGTCTTTATATCAAAATTGGTGAGTTTTTTAACTTTGAACTTTTGTAATGGTATTTATCATGAAATTGATGAGTTTTTTTCAAATCGACCTTTTGTTATGGTTTTTATAGTGAAATTGTTGAGTTTCTTACTAGCAACTTTTGCAATTGTTTTTATAGTCAAATTGTTGAATTTCTTACTAGGAACTTTTGTAATGGTTTTAATAGTGAAATTGTTGAATTTTTTAAACTTTGAACTTTTGTAATGGTTTTTATGGTGAAATTGGTGATTTTTCGTAATGGTGTTTATACTGAAACTGATGAGTTTTTTAAAATCGACCTTTTGTTATGGTTTTTAGAGTGAAATTGTTGAATTTTTTACTACGAACTTTTGTAATGGTTTTTATATTGAAATTGGGGATTTTTTTAAACTTTAATCTTTTGTAATGGTTTTTATGGTGAAATTGGTGATTTTTTTCACTCGGAACTATTCTTATGGTTATTATGTTAAAATGTGTGAGTTTTTTAACTTTGAACTTTTGTATTGGTCTTTATACTGAAATTGTTGATTTTTTTCTCTTTGAACTTTTCTTATGATCTTTATTTTAAAATTTTTGAGTTTTTTAACTTTGAACTTTTGTGTTGGTCTGTATACTGAAATTGAAGAGTTATTTTCAAATCGACCTTTTGTTATAGTTTTTATAGTGAAATTGTTGAATTTTTTACTAGGAACTTTTGTAATGGTTTTTATAGCGAAATTGTTGAATTTTTTACTATGAACTTTGGTAATGGTTTTTATAAGAATTTGGGAAGTTTTTTAAACCTTGAACTTTTGTAATGTTTTTTATGGTTAAATTGGTGATTTTTTTCACTTGGAACTTTTGTAATGGTCTTTATACTGATATAGGTGAGTTTTTTCAAATGGAACTTTTGTCACGGTTTTTACGTGAAATTGTTGAAAATTTGACTAGGAACTTTTCTAATGGTTTTTACGGTGAAATTGGGGAGTTTTTTCACTTTGAACTTTTTTTTTTGTCTTTGTAGTGAAATTGGTGAATTTTTTAACTTTGAACTTTTGTTTTGATTTCTAGGGAGAAATTGATGAGTTTTTTGACTTGGAACTTTTGTAATGGTTATATAGTGATATTGGGGAATTTTGTAACTTTGAACTTTTGTTATGGTCTTTATAGTGAAATTGGTGAGTTTTTTAACTTTGAATTTTTCTAATGGTTTTTATGGTGAAATTGGTGATTTTTTTTTTCACTTGGAACATTTCTTATGGTCTTTATATTGAAATTGGTAAGTTTTTTAACTTTTAACTTTTGTAATGGTCTTTATATTTAAATTGATGAGTTTTTTGAAATGGAACTTTAGTTATGGTTTTTATTGTGAAATTGTTGAATTTTTTACTAGAAATTTTTGTAATGGTTTTTATATTGAAATTGGTGAGTTTTTTAACTTTGAAATTTTTTAATGGTCTTTATACTGAAATTGATGAGTTTTTTCAAATCGACCTTTTGTCACGGTTGTTATTGTGAAATTGTTGATTTTTTACTTGGAACTTATGTAATGGTTTTTATAGTGAAATTGGGTAAATTTTTAGACTTTGAAATTTTGCAATGGTTTTTATGGTGAAATTGGTGATTTTTACCACTTGGAACTTTTCTTATGGTCTTTATATTGAAATTTGTTAGTTTTTTTAACTTTAGTCTTTTGTAACGGTCATTATACTGAAATTGGTGAGTTTTTTCAAATCGAACTTTGTTATGGATTCTTAGTGAAATTGTTGAATTTTTGACTAGGAACTTTTGTAATGTTTTTATGGTGAAATTGGGGAGTTTTTTAACTTAGAACTTTTTTTATGGTGTTTATAGTGAAATTGGTGATTTTTTTTTAACTTTGAACTTTTGTCTTGGTTTTTATGGAGAAATTGATGAATCTTTTACTAGGAACTTTTGAAATGGTTTATATAGTGAAATAGTGGAGTTTTTTCAATTTGAATTTTTGTAATGGTTTTTGTTGTGAAATTGCTGATTTTTTTCACTTTGAACTTTTCTGATGGTCTTATATTGAAATTGGTGAGTTTTTAAACTTTGAACTTTTGTATTGGTCTTTATACTGAAATTGGTGATTTTTTTCTCTTGGAAATTTTCTTATGGTCTTTATATCGAAATTGGTTAGTTTTTTAACTTTGAACTTTTGTAATGGTATTTATCATGAAATTGATGAGTTTTTTTCAAATCGACCTTTTGTTATGGTTTTTATAGTGAAATTGTTGAATTTCTTACTAGCAACTTTTGCAATTGTTTTTATAGTCAAATTGTTGAATTTCTTACTAGGAACTTTTGTAATGGTTTTAATAGTGAAATTGTTGAATTTTTTAAACTTTGAACTTTTGTAATGGTTTTTATGGTGAAATTGGTGATTTTTCGTAATGGTGTTTATACTGAAACTGATGAGTTTTTTAAAATCGACCTTTTGTTATGGTTTTTAGAGTGAAATTGTTGAATTTTTTACTAGGAACTTTTGTAATGGTTTTTATATTGAAATTGGGGAGTTTTTTAAACTTTGAAGTTTTGTAATGGTTATTATGGTGAAATTGGTGATTTTTTTCACTCGGAACTATTCTTATGGTTATTATGTTAAAATGTGTGAGTTTTTTAACTTTGAACTTTTGTAATGGTGTTTATACTGAAAATGGTGATTTTTTTCTCTTTGAACTTTTCTTATGATCTTTATTTTAAAATTTTTGAGTTTTTTAACTTTGAACTTTTGTGTTGGTCTGTATACTGAAATTGATAAGTTTTTTCAAATCGACCTTTTGTTATAGTTTTTATAGTGAAATTGTTGAATTTTTTACTAGGAACTTTTGTAATGGTTTTTATAGCGATATTGTTGAATTTTTTACTATGAACTTTGGTAATGGTTTTTATAAGAATTTGGGGAGTTTTTTAAACCTTGAACTTTTGTAATGTTTTTTATGGTTAAATTGGTGATTTTTTTCACTTGGAACTTTTGTAATGGTCTTTATACTGATATAGGTGAGTTTTTTCAAATGGAACTTTTGTTACGGTTTTTACGTGAAATTGTTGAAAATTTGACTAGGAACTTTTGTAATGGTTTTTACGGTGAAATTGGGGAGTTTTTTTAACTTTGAACTTTTTTTTTTGTCTTTGTAGTGAAATTGGTGAATTTTTTAACTTTGAACTTTTGTTTTGATTTCTGGGGAGAAATTGATGAGTTTTTTAACTTGGAACTTTTGTAATGGTTATATAGTGATATTGGGGAATTTTGTAACTTTGAACTTTTGTTATGGTCTTTATAGTGAAATTGGTGAGTTTTTTAACTTTGAATTTTTCTAATGGTTTTTATGGTGAAATTGGTGATTTTTTTTTTCACTTGGAACATTTCTTATGGTCTTTATATTGAAATTGGTAAGTTTTTTAACTTTTAACTTTTGTAATGGTCTTTATATTTAAATTGATGAGTTTTTTGAAATGGAACTTTAGTTATGGTTTTTATAGTGAAATTGTTGAATCTTTTACTAGAAATTTTTGTAATGGTTTTTATATTGAAATTGGTGAGTTTTTTAACTTTGAAATTTTTTAATGGTCTTTATACTGAAATTGATGAGTTTTTTCAAATCGACCTTTTGTCACGGTTTTTATAGTGAAATTGTTTATTTTTTACTTGGAACTTATGTAATGGTTTTTATAGTGAAATTGGGTAGTTTTTTAGACTTTGAAATTTTGCAATGGTTTTTATGGTGAAATTGGTGATTTTTACCATTTGGAACTTTTCTTATGGTCTTTATATTGAAATTTGTTAGTTTTTTAACTTTAGTCTTTTGTAACGGTCATTATACTGAAATTGGTGAGTTTTTTCAAATCGAACTTTGTTATGGATTCTTAGTGAAATTGTTGAATTTTTGACTAGGAACTTTTGTAATGTTTTTATGGTGAAATTGGGGAGTTTTTTAACTTAGAACTTTTTTTATGGTGTTTATAGTGAAATTGGTGATTTTTTTTTAACTTTGAACTTTTGTCTTGGTTTTTATGGAGAAATTGATGAATCTTTTACTAGGAACTTTTGAAATGGTTTATATAGTGAAATAGTGGAGTTTTTTCAATTTGAATTTTTGTAATGGTTTTTGTTGTGAAATTGCTGATTTTTTTCACTTTGAACTTTTCTGATGGTCTTATATTGAAATTGGTGAGTTTTTAAACTTTGAACTTTTGTATTGGTCTTTATACTGAAATTGGTGATTTTTTTCTCTTGGAAATTTTCTTATGGTCTTTATATCGAAATTGGTGAGTTTTTTAACTTTGAACTTTTGTAATGGTATTTATCATGAAATTGATGAGTTTTTTTCAAATCGACCTTTTGTTATGGTTTTTATAGTGAAATTGTTGAATTTCTTACTAGCAACTTTTGCAATTGTTTTTATAGTCAAATTGTTGAATTTCTTACTAGGAACTTTTGTAATGGTTTTAATAGTGAAATTGTTGAATTTTTTAAACTTTGAACTTTTGTAATGGTTTTTATGGTGAAATTGGTGATTTTTCGTAATGGTGTTTATACTGAAACTGATGAGTTTTTTAAAATCGACCTTTTGTTATGGTTTTTAGAGTGAAATTGTTGAATTTTTTACTAGGAACTTTTGTAATGGTTTTTATATTGAAATTGGGGAGTTTTTTAAACTTTGAACTTTTGTAATGGTTATTATGGTGAAATTGGTGATTTTTTTCACTTGGAACTATTCCTATGGTTATTATGTTAAAATGTGTGAGTTTTTTAACTTTGAACTTTTGTATTGGTCTTTATACTGAAATTGTTGATTTTTTTCTCTTTGAACTTTTCTTATGATCTTTATTTTAAAATTTTTGAGTTTTTTAACTTTGAACTTTTGTGTTGGTCTGTATAATGAAATTGAAGAGTTATTTTCAAATCGACCTTTTGTTATAGTTTTTATAGTGAAATTGTTGAATTTTTTACTAGGAACTTTTGTAATGGTTTTTATAGCGAAATTGTTGAATTTTTTACTATGAACTTTGGTAATGGTTTTTATAAGAATTTGGGGAGTTTTTTAAACCTTGAACTTTTGTAATGTTTTTTATGGTTAAATTGGTGATTTTTTTCACTTGGAACTTTTGTAATGGTCTTTATACTGATATAGGTGAGTTTTTTCAAATGGAACTTTTGTCACGGTTTTTACGTGAAATTGTTGAAAATTTGACTAGGAACTTTTCTAATGGTTTTTACGGTGAAATTGGGGAGTTTTTTAACTTTGAACTTTTTTTTTGTCTTTGTAGTGAAATTGGTGAATTTTTTAACTTTGAACTTTTGTTTTGATTTCTAGGTGGAAATTGATGAGTTTTTTGACTTGGAACTTTTGTCATGGTTATATAGTGATATTGGGGAATTTTGTAACTTTGAACTTTTGTTATGGTCTTTATAGTGAAATTGGTGAGTTTTTTAACTTTGAATTTTTCTAATGGTTTTTATGGTGAAATTGGTGATTTTTTTTTTCACTTGGAACATTTCTTATGGTCTTTATATTGAAATTGGTAAGTTTTTTAACTTTTAACTTTTGTAATGGTCTTTATATTTAAATTGATGAGTTTTTTGAAATGGAACTTTAGTTATGGTTTTTATTGTGAAATTGTTGAATTTTTTACTAGAAATTTTTGTAATGGTTTTTATATTGAAATTGGTGAGTTTTTTAACTTTGAAATTTTTTAATGGTCTTTATACTGAAATTGATGAGTTTTTTCAAATTGACCTTTTGTCACGGTTGTTATTGTGAAATTGTTGATTTTTTACTTGGAACTTATGTAATGGTTTTTATAGTGAAATTGGGTAAATTTTTAGACTTTGAAATTTTGCAATGGTTTTTATGGTGAAATTGGTGATTTTTACCACTTGGAACTTTTCTTATGGTCTTTATATTGAAATTTGTTAGTTTTTTAACTTTAGTCTTTTGTAACGGTCATTATACTGAAATTGGTGAGTTTTTTCAAATCGAACTTTGTTATGGATTCTTAGTGAAATTGTTGAATTTTTGACTAGGAACTTTTGTAATGTTTTTATGGTGAAATTGGGGAGTTTTTTAACTTAGAACTTTTTTTATGGTCTTTATAGTGAAATTGGTGATTTTTTTTTTAACTTTGAACTTTTGTCTTGGTTTTTATGGAGAAATTGATGAATCTTTTACTAGGAACTTTTGAAATGGTTTATATAGTGAAATAGTGGAGTTTTTTCAATTTGAATTTTTGTAATGGTTTTTGTTGTGAAATTGCTGATTTTTTTCACTTTGAACTTTTCTGATGGTCTTATATTGAAATTGGTGAGTTTTTAAACTTTGAACTTTTGTATTGGTCTTTATACTGAAATTGGTGATTTTTTTCTCTTGGAAATTTTCTTATGGTCTTTATATCGAAATTGGTGAGTTTTTTAACTTTGAACTTTTGTAATGGTATTTATCATGAAATTGATGAGTTTTTTTCAAATCGACCTTTTGTTATGGTTTTTATAGTGAAATTGTTGAATTTCTTACTAGCAACTTTTGCAATTGTTTTTATAGTCAAATTATTGAATTTCTTACTAGGAACTTTTGTAATGGTTTTAATAGTGAAATTGTTGAATTTTTTAAACTTTGAACTTTTGTAATGGTTTTTATGGTGAAATTGGTGATTTTTCGTAATGGTGTTTATACTGAAACTGATGAGTTTTTTAAAATCGACCTTTTGTTATGGTTTTTAGAGTGAAATTGTTGAATTTTTTACTAGGAACTTTTGTAATGGTTTTTATATTGAAATTGGGGAGTTTTTTAAACTTTGAACTTTTGTAATGGTTTTTATGGTGAAATTGGTGATTTTTTTCACTTGGAACTATTCTTATGGTTATTATGTTAAAATGTGTGAGTTTTTTAACTTTGAACTTTTGTATTGGTCTTTATACTGAAATTGGTGATTTTTTTCTCTTTGAACTTTTCTTATGATCTTTATTTTAAAATTTTTGAGTTTTTTAACTTTGAACTTTTGTGTTGGTCTGTATACTCAAATTGAAGAGTTATTTTCAAATCGACCTTTTGTTATAGTTTTTATAGTGAAATTGTTGAATTTTTTACTAGAGTCTTTTGTAATGGTTTTTATAGCGAAATTGTTGAATTTTTTACTATGAACTTTGGTAATGGTTTTTATAAGAATTTGGGGAGTTTTTTAAACCTTGAACTTTTGTAATGTTTTTTATGGTTAAATTGGTGATTTTTTTCACTTGGAACTTTTGTAATGGTCTTTATACTGATATAGGTGAGTTTTTTCAAATGGAACTTTTGTTACGGTTTTTACGTGAAATTGTTGAAAATTTGACTAGGAACTTTTGTAATGGTTTTTACGGTGAAATTGTGGAGTTTTTTTAACTTAGAACTTTTTTTTTTGTCTTTGTAGTGAAATTGGTGAATTTTTTAACTTTGAACTTTTGTTTTGATTTCTGGGGAGAAATTGATGAGTTTTTTAACTTGGAACTTTTGTAATGGTTATATAGTGATATTGGGGAATTTTGTAACTTTGAACTTTTGTTATGGTCTTTATAGTGAAATTGGTGAGTTTTTTAACTTTGAATTTTTCTAATGGTTTTTATGGTGAAATTGGTGATTTTTTTTCACTTGGAACATTTCTTATGGTCTTTATATTGAAATTGGTAAGTTTTTTAACTTTTAACTTTTGTAATGGTCTTTATATTTAAATTGATGAGTTTTTTGAAATGGAACTTTAGTTATGGTTTTTATTGTGAAATTGTTGAATTTTTTACTAGAAACTTTTGTAATGGTTTTTATATTGAAATTGGTGAGTTTTTTAACTTTGAAATTTTTTAATGGTCTTTATACTGAAATTGATGAGTTTTTTCAAATCGACCTTTTGTCACGGTTTTTATAGTGAAATTGTTGATTTTTTACTTGGAACTTATGTAATGGTTTTTATAGTGAAATTGGGTAGTTTTTTAGACTTTGAAATTTTGCAATGGTTTTTATGGTGAAATTGGTGATTTTTACCACTTGGAACTTTTCTTATGGTCTTTATATTGAAATTTGTTAGTTTTTTAACTTTAGTCTTTTGTAACGGTCATTATACTTAAATTGGTGAGTTTTTTCAAATCGAACTTTGTTATGGATTCTTAGTGAAATTGTTGAATTTTTGACTAGGAACTTTTGTAATGTTTTTATGTTGAAATTGGGGAGTTTTTTAACTTAGAACTTTTTTTATGGTCTTTATAGTGAAATTGGTGATTTTTTTTTAACTTTGAACTTTTGTCTTGGTTTTTATGGAGAAATTGATGAATCTTTTACTAGGAACTTTTGAAATGGTTTATATAGTGAAATAGTGGAGTTTTTTCAATTTGAATTTTTGTAATGGTTTTTGTTGTGAAATTGCTGATTTTTTTCACTTTGAACTTTTCTGATGGTCTTATATTGAAATTGGTGAGTTTTTAAACTTTGAACTTTTGTATTGGTCTTTATACTGAAATTGGTGATTTTTTTCTCTTGGAAATTTTCTTATGGTCTTTATATCGAAATTGGTGAGTTTTTTAACTTTGAACTTTTGTAATGGTATTTATCATGAAATTGATGAGTTTTTTTCAAATCGACCTTTTGTTATGGTTTTTATAGTGAAACTGTTGAATTTCTTACTAGCAACTTTTGCAATGGTTTTTCTAGTCAAATTGTTGAATTTATTACTAGGAACTTTTGTAATGGTTTTAATAGTGAAATTGTTGAATTTTTTAAACTTTGAACTTTTGTAATGGTTTTTATGGTGAAATTGGTGATTTTTCGTAATGGTCTTTATACTGAAACTGATGAGTTTTTTCAAATCGACCTTTTGTTATGGTTTTTAGAGTGAAATTGTTGAATTTTTTACTAGGAACTTTTGTAATGGTTTTTATATTGAAATTGGGGAGTTTTTTAAACTTTGAACTTTTGTAATGGTTTTTATGGTGAAATTGGTGATTTTTTTCACTTGGAACTATTCTTATGGTTATTATGTTAAAATGTGTGAGTTTTTTAACTTTGAACTTTTGTATTGGTCTTTATACTGAAATTGGTGATTTTTTTCTCTTTGAACTTTTCTTATGATCTTTATTTTAAAATTTTTGAGTTTTTTAACTTTGAACTTTTGTGTTGGTCTGTATACTCAAATTGAAGAGTTATTTTCAAATCGACCTTTTGTTATAGTTTTTATAGTGAAATTGTTGAATTTTTTACTAGGAACTTTTGTAATGGTTTTTATAGCGAAATTGTTGAATTTTTTACTATGAACTTTGGTAATGGTTTTTATAAGAATTTGGGGAGTTTTTTAAACCTTGAACTTTTGTAATGTTTTTTATGGTTAAATTGGTGATTTTTTTCACTTGGAACTTTTGTAATGGTCTTTATACTGATATAGGTGAGTTTTTTCAAATGGAACTTTTGTTACGGTTTTTACGTGAAATTGTTGAAAATTTGACTAGGAACTTTTGTAATGGTTTTTACGGTGAAATTGGGGAGTTTTTTTAACTTTGAACTTTTTTTTTTGTCTTTGTAGTGAAATTGGTGAATTTTTTAACTTTGAACTTTTGTTTTGATTTCTGGGGAGAAATTGATGAGTTTTTTAACTTGGAACTTTTGTAATGGTTATATAGTGATATTGGGGAATTTTGTAACTTTGAACTTTTGTTATGGTCTTTATAGTGAAATTGGTGAGTTTTTTAACTTTGAATTTTTCTAATGGTTTTTATGGTGAAATTGGTGATTTTTTTTTTTTCACTTGGAACATTTCTTATGGTCTCTATATTGAAATTGGTAAGTTTTTTAACTTTTAACTTTTGTAATGGTCTTTATATTTAAATTGATGAGTTTTTTGAAATGGAACTTTAGTTATGGTTTTTATAGTGAAATTGTTGAATCTTTTACTAGAAACTTTTGTAATGGTTTTTATATTGAAATTGGTGAGTTTTTTAACTTTGAAATTTTTTAATGGTCTTTATACTGAAATTGATGAGTTTTTTCAAATCGACCTTTTGTCACGGTTTTTATAGTGAAATTGTTTATTTTTTACTTGGAACTTATGTAATGGTTTTTATAGTGAAATTGGGTAGTTTTTTAGACTTTGAAATTTTGCAATGGTTTTTATGGTGAAATTGGTGATTTTTACTATTTGGAACTTTTCTTATGGTCTTTATATTGAAATTTGTTAGTTTTTTAACTTTAGTCTTTTGTAACGGTCATTATACTGAAATTGGTGAGTTTTTTCAAATCGAACTTTGTTATGGATTCTTAGTGAAATTGTTGAATTTTTGACTAGGAACTTTTGTAATGTTTTTATGGTGAAATTGGGGAGTTTTTTAACTTAGAACTTTTTTTATGGTGTTTATAGTGAAATTGGTGATTTTTTTTTAACTTTGAACTTTTGTCTTGGTTTTTATGGAGAAATTGATGAATCTTTTACTAGGAACTTTTGAAATGGTTTATATAGTGAAATAGTGGAGTTTTTTCAATTTGAATTTTTGTAATGGTTTTTGTTGTGAAATTGCTGATTTTTTTCACTTTGAACTTTTCTGATGGTCTTATATTGAAATTGGTGAGTTTTTAAACTTTGAACTTTTGTATTGGTCTTTATACTGAAATTGGTGATTTTTTTCTCTTGGAAATTTTCTTATGGTCTTTATATCGAAATTGGTGAGTTTTTTAACTTTGAACTTTTGTAATGGTATTTATCATGAAATTGATGAGTTTTTTTCAAATCGACCTTTTGTTATGGTTTTTATAGTGAAACTGTTGAATTTCTTACTAGCAACTTTTGCAATGGTTTTTATAGTCAAATTGTTGAATTTATTACTAGGAACTTTTGTAATGGTTTTAATAGTGAAATTGTTGAATTTTTTAAACTTTGAACTTTTGTAATGGTTTTTATGGTGAAATTGGTGATTTTTCGTAATGGTCTTTATACTGAAACTGATGAGTTTTTTCAAATCGACCTTTTGTTATGGTTTTTAGAGTGAAATTGTTGAATTTTTTACTAGGAACTTTTGTAATGGTTTTTATATTGAAATTGGGGAGTTTTTTAAACTTTGAACTTTTGTAATGGTTTTTATGGTGAAATTGGTGATTTTTTTCACTTGGAACTATTCTTATGGTTATTATGTTAAAATGTGTGAGTTTTTTAACTTTGAACTTTTGTATTGGTCTTTATACTGAAATTGGTGATTTTTTTCTCTTTGAACTTTTCTTATGATCTTTATTTTAAAATTTTTGAGTTTTTTAACTTTGAACTTTTGTGTTGGTCTGTATACTCAAATTGAAGAGTTATTTTCAAATCGACCTTTTGTTATAGTTTTTATAGTGAAATTGTTGAATTTTTTACTAGGAACTTTTGTAATGGTTTTTATAGCGAAATTGTTGAATTTTTTACTATGAACTTTGGTAATGGTTTTTATAAGAATTTGGGGAGTTTTTTAAACCTTGAACTTTTGTAATGTTTTTTATGGTTAAATTGGTGATTTTTTTCACTTGGAACTTTTGTAATGGTCTTTATACTGATATAGGTGAGTTTTTTCAAATGGAACTTTTGTTACGGTTTTTACGTGAAATTGTTGAAAATTTGACTAGGAACTTTTGTAATGGTTTTTACGGTGAAATTGGGGAGTTTTTTTAACTTTGAACTTTTTTTTTTGTCTTTGTAGTGAAATTGGTGAATTTTTTAACTTTGAACTTTTGTTTTGATTTCTGGGGAGAAATTGATGAGTTTTTTAACTTGGAACTTTTGTAATGGTTATATAGTGATATTGGGGAATTTTGTAACTTTGAACTTTTGTTATGGTCTTTATAGTGAAATTGGTGAGTTTTTTAACTTTGAATTTTTCTAATGGTTTTTATGGTGAAATTGGTGATTTTTTTTTTCACTTGGAACATTTCTTATGGTCTCTATATTGAAATTGGTAAGTTTTTTAACTTTTAACTTTTGTAATGGTCTTTATATTTAAATTGATGAGTTTTTTGAAATGGAACTTTAGTTATGGTTTTTATAGTGAAATTGTTGAATCTTTTACTAGAAACTTTTGTAATGGTTTTTATATTGAAATTGGTGAGTTTTTTAACTTTGAAATTTTTTAATGGTCTTTATACTGAAATTGATGAGTTTTTTCAAATCGACCTTTTGTCACGGTTTTTATAGTGAAATTGTTTATTTTTTACTTGGAACTTATGTAATGGTTTTTATAGTGAAATTGGGTAGTTTTTTAGACTTTGAAATTTTGCAATGGTTTTTATGGTGAAATTGGTGATTTTTACTATTTGGAACTTTTCTTATGGTCTTTATATTGAAATTTGTTAGTTTTTTAACTTTAGTCTTTTGTAACGGTCATTATACTGAAATTGGTGAGTTTTTTCAAATCGAACTTTGTTATGGATTCTTAGTGAAATTGTTGAATTTTTGACTAGGAACTTTTGTAATGTTTTTATGGTGAAATTGGGGAGTTTTTTAACTTAGAACTTTTTTTATGGTGTTTATAGTGAAATTGGTGATTTTTTTTTAACTTTGAACTTTTGTCTTGGTTTTTATGGAGAAATTGATGAATCTTTTACTAGGAACTTTTGAAATGGTTTATATAGTGAAATAGTGGAGTTTTTTCAATTTGAATTTTTGTAATGGTTTTTGTTGTGAAATTGCTGATTTTTTTCACTTTGAACTTTTCTGATGGTCTTATATTGAAATTGGTGAGTTTTTAAACTTTGAACTTTTGTATTGGTCTTTATACTGAAATTGGTGATTTTTTTCTCTTGGAAATTTTCTTATGGTCTTTATATCGAAATTGGTGAGTTTTTTAACTTTGAACTTTTGTAATGGTATTTATCATGAAATTGATGAGTTTTTTTCAAATCGACCTTTTGTTATGGTTTTTATAGTGAAATTGTTGAATTTCTTACTAGCAACTTTTGCAATTGTTTTTATAGTCAAATTGTTGAATTTCTTACTAGGAACTTTTGTAATGGTTTTAATAGTGAAATTGTTGAATTTTTTAAACTTTGAACTTTTGTAATGGTTTTTATGGTGAAATTGGTGATTTTTCGTAATGGTGTTTATACTGAAACTGATGAGTTTTTTAAAATCGACCTTTTGTTATGGTTTTTAGAGTGAAATTGTTGAATTTTTTACTAGAAACTTTTGTAATGGTTTTTATATTGAAATTGGGGAGTTTTTTAAACTTTGAACTTTTGTAATGGTTATTATGGTGAAATTGGTGATTTTTTTCACTTGGAACTATTCCTATGGTTATTATGTTAAAATGTGTGAGTTTTTTAACTTTGAACTTTTGTATTGGTCTTTATACTGAAATTGTTGATTTTTTTCTCTTTGAACTTTTCTTATGATCTTTATTTTAAAATTTTTGAGTTTTTTAACTTTGAACTTTTGTGTTGGTCTGTATAATGAAATTGAAGAGTTATTTTCAAATCGACCTTTTGTTATAGTTTTTATAGTGAAATTGTTGAATTTTTTACTAGGAACTTTTGTAATGGTTTTTATAGCGAAATTGTTGAATTTTTTACTATGAACTTTGGTAATGGTTTTTATAAGAATTTGGGGAGTTTTTTAAACCTTGAACTTTTGTAATGTTTTTTATGGTTAAATTGGTGATTTTTTTCACTTGGAACTTTTGTAATGGTCTTTATACTGATATAGGTGAGTTTTTTCAAATGGAACTTTTGTCACGGTTTTTACGTGAAATTGTTGAAAATTTGACTAGGAACTTTTCTAATGGTTTTTACGGTGAAATTGGGGAGTTTTTTAACTTTGAACTTTTTTTTTGTCTTTGTAGTGAAATTGGTGAATTTTTTAACTTTGAACTTTTGTTTTGATTTCTAGGGAGAAATTGATGAGTTTTTTGACTTGGAACTTTTGTAATGGTTATATAGTGATATTGGGGAATTTTGTAACTTTGAACTTTTGTTATGGCTTTATAGTGAAATTGGTGAGTTTTTTAACTATGAATTTTTCTAATGGTTTTTATGGTGAAATTGGTGATTTTTTTCACTTGGAACATTTCTTATGTTCTTTATATTGAAATTGGTAAGTTTTTTAACTTTTAACTTTTGTAATGGTCTTTATATTTAAATTGATGAGTTTTTTCAAATGGAACTTTAGTTATGGATTTTAGTGTGAAATTGTTGACTTTTTTACTAGAAACTTTTGTAATGGTTTTTATAATGAAGTTGGGGATTTTTTTAACTTTGAACTTATGTAATGGTGTTTATGGTGAAATTGGTGATTTTCTTCACTTGGATCTTTTCGTATGGTCTCTATATTGAAAATTGTGAGTTTTTGAACTTCGAAGTTTTGTAATGGTCTTTATACTTAAATTGGTGAGTTTTATCAAATGAAACTTTTGTTATTGTTTTTTATTGAAATTGGGGAGTTTTTTAAATTTCAACTTTTGTATTGGTCTTTATACTGAAATTGGTGATTTTTTCTCTTTGAACTTTTCTTATGGTCTTTATTTTAAAATTTTTGAGTTTTTTAACTTTGAACTTTGTATTGGTCTGTATACTGAAATTAGTGATTTTTTTCTCTTGGAACTTTATTTATGGTCTTTATATTGAAATTGGTGAGTTTTTTCAAATCGACCTTTTGTCACGGTGTTTATAGTGAAATTGTTGATTTTTTACTTGGAACTTTTGTAATGGTTTTTATAGTGAAATTGGGGAGTTTTTTAGACTTTGAAATTTTTTGCAATGGTTTTTATGGTGAAATTGGTGATTTTTATCACTTGGAACTTTTCATATGGTCTTTATATTGAATTTTGTTAGTTTTTTAACTTTAGCCTTTTGTAACGGTCATTATACTGAAATTGGTGAGTTTTTTCAAATCGAACTTTTGTTATGGATTCTTAGTGAAATTGTTGAATTTTTGACTAGGAACTTTTGTAATGTTTTTATGGTGAAATCGGGGAGTTTTTTTTAACTTTGAACTTTTTTTATGGTCTTTATAGTGTAATTGGTGAATTTTTTTAACTTTGAACTTTTTTCTTGGTTTTTAGGGAGAAATTGATGAAATTTTTACTAGGAACTTTTGAAATGGTTTATATAGTGAAATAGTGGAGTTTTTTCAATTTGAATTTTTGTAATGGTTTTTGTTGTGAAATTGCTTATTTTTTTCACTTGGAACTTTTCTGATGGTCTTTATATTGAAATTGGTGAGTTTTTAAACTTTGAACTTTTGTATTGGTCTTTATACTGAAATTGGTGATTTTTTTTCTCTTGGAAATTTTCTTATGGTCTTTATATCGAAATTGGTGAGTTTTTTAACTTTGAACTTTTGTAATGGTATTTATCATGAAATTGATGAGTTTTTTTCAAATCGACCTTTTGTTATGGTTTTTATAGTGAAATTGTTGAATTTCTTACTAGCAACTTTTGCAATGGTTTTTATAGTCAAATTGTTGAATTTATTACTAGGAACTTTTGTAATGGTTTTAATAGTGAAATTGTTGAATTTTTTAAACTTTGAACTTTTGTAATGGTTTTTATGGTGAAATTGGTGATTTTTCGTAATGGTCTTTATACTGAAACTGATGAGTTTTTTCAAATCGACCTTTTCTTATGGTTTTTAGAGTGAAATTGTTGAATTTTTTACTAGGAACTTTTGTAATGGTTTTTATATTGAAATTGGGGAGTTTTTTAAACTTTGAACTTTTGTAATGGTTTTTATGGTGAAATTGGTGATTTATTTTCACTTGGAACTATTCTTATGGTTATTATGTTAAAATGTGTGAGTTTTTTAACTTTGAACTTTTGTATTGGTTTTTATACTGAAATTGGTGATATTTTTATCTTGGAAATTTTCTTATGGTCTTTATATTAAAATTTTTGAGTTTTTTAACTTTGAACTTTTGTATTGGTCTTTATACTAAAATTGATGAGTTTTTTTTCAAATCGACCTTTTGTTATAGTTTTTATAGTGAAATTGTTGAATTTTTTACTAGGAACTTTTGTAATGGTTTTTATAGCGAAATTGTTGAATTTTTTACTATGAACTTTTGTAATGGTTTTTATAAGAATTTAGGGTGTTTTTAAACCTTGAACTTTTGTAATGTTTTTTATGGTTAAATTGGTGATTTTTTTCACTTGGTACTTTTGTAATGGTCTTTATACTGATATAGGTGAGTTTTTTCAAATGGAACTTTTGTTATGGTTTTTAAGTGAAATTGTTGAAAATTTGACTAAGAACTTTTGTGATGGTTTTTACGGTGAAACTGGGGAGTTTTTTAACTTTGAACTTTTTTTTTGTCTTTGTAGTGAAATTGGTGAATTTTTTAACTTTGAACTTTTGTTTTGATTTCTGGGGAGAAATTGATGAGTTTTTTGACTTGGAACTTTTGTAATGGTTATACAGTGATATTGGGGAATTTTGTAACTTTGAACTTTTGTTATGGTCTTTATAGTGAAATTTGTGAGTTTTTTAACTATGAATTTTTCTAATGGTTTTTATGGTGAAATTGGTGATTTTTTTCACTTGGAACATTTCTTTTGTTCTTTATATTGAAATTGGTAAGTTTTTTAACTTTTAACTTTTGTAATGGTCTTTATATTTAAATTGATGAGTTTTTTCAAATGGAACTTTAGTTATGGATTTTAGTGTGAAATTGTTGACTTTTTTACTAGAAACTTTTGTAATGGTTTTTATAATGAAGTTGGGGATTTTTTTAACTTTGAACTTATGTAATGGTGTTTATGGTGAAATTGGTGATTTTCTTCACTTGGATCTTTTCGTATGGTCTCTATATTGAAAATTGTGAGTTTTTGAACTTCGAAGTTTTGTAATGGTCTTTATACTTAAATTGGTGAGTTTTATCAAATGAAACTTTTGTTATTGTTTTTTTATTGAAATTGGGGAGTTTTTTAAATTTCAACTTTTGTATTGGTCTTTATACTGAAATTGGTGATTTTTTCTCTTTGAACTTTTCTTATGGTCTTTATTTTAAAATTTTTGAGTTTTTTAACTTTGAACTTTTGTATTGGTCTGTATACTGAAATTAGTGATTTTTTTCTCTTGGAACTTTATTTATGGTCTTTATATTGAAATTGGTGAGTTTTTTAACTTTGAAATTTTTTAATGGTCTTTATACTGAAATTGATGAGTTTTTTCAAATCGACCTTTTGTCACGGTTTTTATAGTGAAATTGTTGATTTTTTACTTGGAACTTTTGTAATGGTTTTTATGGTGAAATTGGGGAGTTTTTTAGACTTTGAAATTTTTTGCAATGGTTTTTATGGTGAAATTGGTGATTTTTATCACTTGGAACTTTTCTTATGGTCTTTATATTGAAATTTGTTAGTTTTTTAACTTTAGTCTTTTGTAACGGTCATTATACTGAAATTGGTGAGTTTTTTCAAATCGAACTTTTGTTATGGATTCTTAGTGAAATTGTTGAATTTTTGACTAGGAACTTTTGTAATGTTTTTATGGTGAAATCGGGGAGTTTTTTTAACTTTGAACTTTTTTTATGGTCTTTATAGTGTAATTGGTGAATTTTTTTAACTTTGAACTTTTTTCTTGGTTTTTAGGGAGAAATTGATGAAATTTTTACTAGGAACTTTTGAAATGGTTTATATAGTGAAATAGTGGAGTTTTTTCAATTTGAATTTTTGTAATGGTTTTTGTTGTGAAATTGCTGATTTTTTTCACTTGGAACTTTTCTGATGGTCTTTATATTGAAATTGGTGAGTTTTTAAACTTTGAACTTTTGTATTGGTCTTTATACTGAAATTGGTGATTTTTTTCTCTTGGAAATTTTCTTATGGTCTTTATATCGAAATTGGTGAGTTTTTTAACTTTGAACTTTTGTAATGGTATTTATCATGAAATTGATGAGTTTTTTTCAAATCGACCTTTTGTTATAGTTTTTATAGTGAAATCGTTGAATTTCTTACTAGCAACTTTTGCAATGGTTTTTATAGTCAAATTGTTGAATTTCTTACTAGGAACTTTTGTAATGGTTTTAATAGTGAAATTGTTGAATTTTTTAAACTTTGAACTTTTGTAATGGTTTTTATGGTGAAATTGGTGATTTTTCGTAATGGTCTTTATACTGAAACTGATGAGTTTTTTCAAATCGACCTTTTGTTATGGTTTTTAGAGTGAAATTGTTGAATTTTTTACTACGAACTTTTGTAATGGTTTTTATATTGAAATTGGGGAGTTTTTTAAACTTTGAACTTTTGTAATGGTTTTTATGGTGAAATTGGTGATATTTTTCACTTGGAACTATTCTTATGGTTATTATGTTAAAATGTGTGAGTTTTTTAACTTTGAACTTTTGTATTGGTTTTTATACTGAAATTGGTGATATTTTTATCTTGGAAATTTTCTTATGGTCTTTATATTAAAATTTTTGAGTTTTTTAACTTTGAACTTTTGTATTGGTCTTTATACTGAAATTGATGAGTTTTTTTTCAAATCAACCTTTTGTTATAGTTTTTATAGTGAAATTGTTGAATTTTTTACTAGGAACTTTTGTAATGGTTTTTATAGCGAAATTGTTGAGTTTTTTACTATGAACATTTGTAATGGTTTTTATAAGAATTTAGGGTGTTTTTAAACCTTGAACTTTTGTAATATTTTTTATGGTTAAATTGGTGATTTTTTTCACTTGGTACTTTTGTAATGGTCTTTATACTGATATAGGTGAGTTTTTTCAAATGGAACTTTTGTTATGGTTTTTAAGTGAAATTGTTGAAAATTTGACTAAGAACTTTTGTAATGGTTTTTACGGTGAAATTGGGGAGTTTTTTAACTTTGAAATTTTGTTTTGATTTCTGGGGAGAAATTGATGAGTTTTTTGACTTGGAACTTTTGTAATGGTTATACAGTGATATTGGGGAATTTTGTAACTTTGAACTTTTGTTATGGTCTTTATAGTGAAATTGGTGAGTTTTTTAACTTTGAATTTTTCTAATGGTTTTTATGGTGAAATTGGTGATTTTTTTCACTTGGAACATTTCTTATGTTCTTTATATTGAAATTGGTAAGTTTTTTAACTTTTAACTTTTGTAATGGTCTTTATATTTAAATTGATGAGTTTTTTCAAATGGAACTTTAGTTATGGATTTTAGTGTGAAATTGTTGACTTTTTTACTAGAAAATTTTGTAATGGTTTTTATAATGAAGTTGGGGATTTTTTTAACTTTGAACTTATGTAATGGTGTTTATGGTGAAATTGGTGATTTTCTTCACTTGGATCTTTTCGTATGGTCTCTATATTGAAAATTGTGAGTTTTTGAACTTTGAAGTTTTGTAATGGTCTTTATACTTAAATTGGTGAGTTTTATCAAATGAAACTTTTGTTATTGTTTTTTTATTGAAATTGGGGAGTTTTTTAAATTTCAACTTTTGTATTGGTCTTTATACTGAAATTGGTGATTTTTTCTCTTTGAACTTTTCTTATGGTCTTTATTTTAAAATTTTTGAGTTTTTTAACTTTTAACTTTTGTATTGGTCTGTATACTGAAATTAGTGATTTTTTTCTCTTGGAACTTTATTTATGGTCTTTATATTGAAATTGGTGAGTTTTTTAACTTTGAAATTTTTTAATGGTCTTTATACTGAAATTGATGAGTTTTTTCAAATCGACCTTTTGTCACGGTTTTTATAGTGAAATTGTTGATTTTTTACTTGGAACTTTTGTAATGGTTTTTATGGTGAAATTGGGGAGTTTTTTAGACTTTGAAATTTTTTGCAATGGTTTTTATGGTGAAATTGGTGATTTTTATCACTTGGAACTTTTCTTATGGTCTTTATATTGAAATTTGTTAGTTTTTTAACTTTAGTCTTTTGTAACGGTCATTATACTGAAATTGGTGAGTTTTTTCAAATCGAACTTTTGTTATGGATTCTTAGTGAAATTGTTGAATTTTTGACTAGGAACTTTTGTAATGTTTTTATGGTGAAATCGGGGAGTTTTTTTAACTTTGAACTTTTTTTATGGTCTTTATAGTGTAATTGGTGAATTTTTTTAACTTTGAACTTTTTTCTTGGTTTTTAGGGAGAAATTGATGAAATTTTTACTAGGAACTTTTGAAATGGTTTATATAGTGAAATAGTGGAGTTTTTTCAATTTGAATTTTTGTAATGGTTTTTGTTGTGAAATTGCTGATTTTTTTCACTTGGAACTTTTCTGATGGTCTTTATATTGAAATTGGTGAGTTTTTAAACTTTGAACTTTTGTATTGGTCTTTATACTGAAATTGGTGATTTTTTTCTCTTGGAAATTTTCTTATGGTCTTTATATCGAAATTGGTGAGTTTTTTAACTTTGAACTTTTGTAATGGTATTTATCATGAAATTGATGAGTTTTTTTCAAATCGACCTTTTGTTATAGTTTTTATAGTGAAATCGTTGAATTTCTTACTAGCAACTTTTGCAATGGTTTTTATAGTCAAATTGTTGAATTTCTTACTAGGAACTTTTGTAATGGTTTTAATAGTGAAATTGTTGAATTTTTTAAACTTTGAACTTTTGTAATGGTTTTTATGGTGAAATTGGTGATTTTTCGTAATGGTCTTTATACTGAAACTGATGAGTTTTTTCAAATCGACCTTTTGTTATGGTTTTTAGAGTGAAATTGTTGAATTTTTTACTACGAACTTTTGTAATGGTTTTTATATTGAAATTGGGGAGTTTTTTAAACTTTGAACTTTTGTAATGGTTTTTATGGTGAAATTGGTGATATTTTTCACTTGGAACTATTCTTATGGTTATTATGTTAAAATGTGTGAGTTTTTTAACTTTGAACTTTTGTATTGGTTTTTATACTGAAATTGGTGATATTTTTATCTTGGAAATTTTCTTATGGTCTTTATATTAAAATTTTTGAGTTTTTTAACTTTGAACTTTTGTATTGGTCTTTATACTGAAATTGATGAGTTTTTTTTCAAATCAACCTTTTGTTATAGTTTTTATAGTGAAATTGTTGAATTTTTTACTAGGAACTTTTGTAATGGTTTTTATAGCGAAATTGTTGAGTTTTTTACTATGAACATTTGTAATGGTTTTTATAAGAATTTAGGGTGTTTTTAAACCTTGAACTTTTGTAATATTTTTTATGGTTAAATTGGTGATTTTTTTCACTTGGTACTTTTGTAATGGTCTTTATACTGATATAGGTGAGTTTTTTCAAATGGAACTTTTGTTATGGTTTTTAAGTGAAATTGTTGAAAATTTGACTAAGAACTTTTGTAATGGTTTTTACGGTGAAATTGGGGAGTTTTTTAACTTTGAAATTTTGTTTTGATTTCTGGGGAGAAATTGATGAGTTTTTTGACTTGGAACTTTTGTAATGGTTATACAGTGATATTGGGGAATTTTGTAACTTTGAACTTTTGTTATGGTCTTTATAGTGAAATTGGTGAGTTTTTTAACTTTGAATTTTTCTAATGGTTTTTATGGTGAAATTGGTGATTTTTTTCACTTGGAACATTTCTTATGTTCTTTATATTGAAATTGGTAAGTTTTTTAACTTTTAACTTTTGTAATGGTCTTTATATTTAAATTGATGAGTTTTTTCAAATGGAACTTTAGTTATGGATTTTAGTGTGAAATTGTTGACTTTTTTACTAGAAAATTTTGTAATGGTTTTTATAATGAAGTTGGGGATTTTTTTAACTTTGAACTTATGTAATGGTGTTTATGGTGAAATTGGTGATTTTCTTCACTTGGATCTTTTCGTATGGTCTCTATATTGAAAATTGTGAGTTTTTGAACTTTGAAGTTTTGTAATGGTCTTTATACTTAAATTGGTGAGTTTTATCAAATGAAACTTTTGTTATTGTTTTTTTATTGAAATTGGGGAGTTTTTTAAATTTGAACTTTTGTATTGGTCTTTATACTGAAATTGGTGATTTTTTCTCTTTGAACTTTTCTTATGGTCTTTATTTTAAAATTTTTGAGTTTTTTAACTTTTAACTTTTGTATTGGTCTGTATACTGAAATTAGTGATTTTTTTCTCTTGGAACTTTATTTATGGTCTTTATATTGAAATTGGTGAGTTTTTTAACTTTGAAATTTTTTAATGGTCTTTATACTGAAATTGATGAGTTTTTTCAAATCGACCTTTTGTCACGGTTTTTATAGTGAAATTGTTGATTTTTTACTTGGAACTTTTGTAATGGTTTTTATAGTGAAATTGGGGAGTTTTTTAGACTTTGAAATTTTTTGCAATGGTTTTTATTGTGAAATTGGTGATTTTTATCACTTGGAACTTTTCATATGGTCTTTATATTGAAATTTGTTAGTTTTTTAACTTTAGTCTTTTGTAACGGTCATTATACTGAAATTGGTGAGTTTTTTCAAATCGAACTTTTGTTATGGATTCTTAGTGAAATTGTTGAATTTTTGACTAGGAACTTTTGTAATGTTTTTATGGTGAAATCGGGGAGTTTTTTTTAACTTTGAACTTTTTTTATGGTCTTTATAGTGTAATTGGTGAATTTTTTTAACTTTGAACTTTTTTCTTGGTTTTTAGGGAGAAATTGATGAAATTTATACTAGGAACTTTTGAAAGGGTTTATATAGTGAAATAGTGGAGTTTTTTCAATTTGAATTTTTGTAATGGTTTTTGTTGTGAAATTGCTGATCTTTTTTCACTTGGAACTTTTCTGATGGTCTTTATATTGAAATTGGTGAGTTTTTAAACTTTGAACTTTTGTATTGGTCTTTATACTGAAATTGGTGATTTTTTTCTCTTGGAAATTTTCTTATGGTCTTTATATCGAAATTGGTGAGTTTTTTAACTTTAAACTTTTGTAATGGTATTTATCATGAAATTGATGAGTTTTTTTCAAATCGACCTTTTGTTATGGTTTTTATAGTGAAATTGTTGAATTTCTTACTAGCAACTTTTGCAATGGTTTTTATAGTCAAATTGTTGAATTTATTACTAGGAACTTTTGTAATGGTTTTAATAGTGAAATTGTTGAATTTTTTAAACTTTGAACTTTTGTAATGGTTTTTATGGTGAAATTGGTGATTTTTCGTAATGGTCTTTATACTGAAACTGATGAGTTTTTTCAAATCGACCTTTTGTTATGGTTTTTAGAGTGAAATTGTTGAATTTTTTACTAGGAACTTTTGTAATGGTTTTTATATTGAAATTGGGGAGTTTTTTAAACTTTGAACTTTTGTAATGGTTTTTATGGTGAAATTGGTGATTTATTTTCACTTGGAACTATTCTTATGGTTATTATGTTAAAATGTGTGAGTTTTTTAACTTTGAACTTTTGTATTGGTTTTTATACTGAAATTGGTGATATTTTTATCTTGGAAATTTTCTTATGGTCTTTATATTAAAATTTTTGAGTTTTTTAACTTTGAACTTTTGTATTGGTCTTTATACTAAAATTGATGAGTTTTTTTTCAAATCGACCTTTTGTTATAGTTTTTATAGTGAAATTGTTGAATTTTTTACTAGGAACTTTTGTAATGGTTTTTATAGCGAAATTGTTGAATTTTTTACTATGAACTTTTGTAATGGTTTTTATAAGAATTTAGGGTGTTTTTAAACCTTGAACTTTTGTAATGTTTTTTATGGTTAAATTGGTGATTTTTTTCACTTGGTACTTTTGTAATGGTCTTTATACTGATATAGGTGAGTTTTTTCAAATGGAACTTTTGTTATGGTTTTTAAGTGAAATTGTTGAAAATTTGACTAAGAACTTTTGTGATGGTTTTTACGGTGAAACTAGGGAGTTTTTTAACTTTGAACTTTTTTTTGTCTTTATAGTGAAATTGGTGAATTTTTTAACTTTGAACTTTTGTTTTGATTTCTGGGGAGAAATTGATGAGGTTTTTGACTTGGAACTTTTGTAATGGTTATACAGTGATATTGGGGAATTTTGTAACTTTGAACTTTTGTTATGGTCTTTATAGTGAAATTGGTGAGTTTTTTAACTATGAATTTTTCTAATGGTTTTTATGGTGAAATTGGTGATTTTTTTCACTTGGAACATTTCTTATGTTCTTTATATTGAAATTGGTAAGTTTTTTAACTTTTAACTTTTGTAATGGTCTTTATATTTAAATTGATGAGTTTTTTCAAATGGAACTTTAGTTATGGATTTTAGTGTGAAATTGTTGACTTTTTTACTAGAAACTTTTGTAATGGTTTTTATAATGAAGTTGGGGATTTTTTTAACTTTGAACTTATGTAATGGTGTTTATGGTGAAATTGGTGATTTTCTTCACTTGGATCTTTTCGTATGGTCTCTATATTGAAAATTGTGAGTTTTTGAACTTCGAAGTTTTGTAATGGTCTTTATACTTAAATTGGTGAGTTTTATCAAATGAAACTTTTGTTATTGTTTTTTTTATTGAAATTGGGGAGTTTTTTAAATTTCAACTTTTGTATTGGTCTTTATACTGAAATTGGTGATTTTTTCTCTTTGAACTTTTCTTATGGTCTTTATTTTAAAATTTTTTAGTTTTTTAACTTTGAACTTTTGTATTGGTCTGTATACTGAAATTAGTGATTTTTTTCTCTTGGAACTTTATTTATGGTCTTTATATTGAAATTGGTGAGTTTTTTAACTTTGAAATTTTTTAGTGGTCTTTATACTGAAATTGATGAGTTTTTTCAAATCGACCTTTTGTCACGGTTTTTATAGTGAAATTGTTGATTTTTTACTTGGAACTTTTGTAATGGTTTTTATGGTGAAATTGGGGAGTTTTTTAGACTTTGAAATTTTTTGCAATGGTTTTTATGGTGAAATTGGTGATTTTTATCACTTGGAACTTTTCATATGGTCTTTATATTGAAATTTGTTAGTTTTTTAACTTTAGTCTTTTGTAACGGTCATTATACTGAAATTGGTGAGTTTTTTCAAATCGAACTTTTGTTATGGATTCTTAGTGAAATTGTTGAATTTTTGACTAGGAACTTTTGTAATGTTTTTATGGTGAAATCGGGGAGTTTTTTTTAACTTTGAACTTTTTTTATGGTCTTTATAGTGTAATTGGTGAATTTTTTTAACTTTGAACTTTTTTCTTGGTTTTTAGGGAGAAATTGATGAAATTTTTACTAGGAACTTTTGAAATGGTTTATATAGTGAAATAGTGGAGTTTTTTCAATTTGAATTTTTTTAATGGTTTTTGTTGTGAAATTGCTGATTTTTTTCACTTGGAACTTTTCTGATGGTCTTTATATTGAAATTGGTGAGTTTTTAAACTTTGAACTTTTGTATTGGTCTTTATACTGAAATTGGTGATTTTTTTCTCTTGGAAATTTTCTTATGGTCTTTATATCGAAATTGGTGAGTTTTTTAACTTTGAACTTTTGTAATGGTATTTATCATGAAATTGATGAGTTTTTTTCAAATCGACCTTTTGTTATGGTTTTTATAGTGAAATTGTTGAATTTCTTACTAGCAACTTTTGCAATGGTTTTTATAGTCAAATTGTTGAATTTATTACTAGGAACTTTTGTAATGGTTTTAATAGTGAAATTGTTGAATTTTTTAAACTTTGAACTTTTGTAATGGTTTTTATGGTGAAATTGGTGATTTTTCGTAATGGTCTTTATACTGAAACTGATGAGTTTTTTAAAATCGACCTTTTGTTATGGTTTTTAGAGTGAAATTGTTGAATTTTTTACTAGGAACTTTTGTAATGGTTTTTATATTGAAATTGGGGAGTTTTTTAAACTTTGAACTTTTGTAATGGTTTTTATGGTGAAATTGGTGATTTTTTTCACTTGGAACTATTCTTATGGTTATTATGTTAAAATGTGTGAGTTTTTTAACTTTGAACTTTTGTATTGGTTTTTATACTGAAATTGGTGATATTTTTATCTTGGAAATTTTCTTATGGTCTTTATATTAAAATTTTTGAGTTTTTTAACTTTGAACTTTTGTATTGGTCTTTATACTGAAATTGATGAGTTTTTTTTAAAATCGACCTTTTGTTATAGTTTTTATAGTGAAATTGTTGAATTTTTTACTAGGAACTTTTGTAATGGTTTTTATAGCGAAATTGTTGAATTTTTTACTATGAACTTTTGTAATGGTTTTTATAAGAATTTAGGGTGTTTTTAAACCTTGAACTTTTGTAATGTTTTTTATGGTTAAATTGGTGATTTTTTTCACTTGGTACTTTTGTAATGGTCTTTATACTGATATAGGTGAGTTTTTTCAAATGGAACTTTTGTTATGGTTTTTAAGTGAAATTTTTGAAAATTTGACTAAGAACTTTTGTGATGGTTTTTACGGTGAAATTGGGGAGTTTTTTAACTTTGAACTTTTTTTTTGTCTTTATAGTGAAATTGGTGAATTTTTTAACTTTGAACTTTTGTTTTGATTTCTGGGGAGAAATTGATGAGTTTTTTGACTTGGAACTTTTGTAATGGTTATACAGTGATATTGGGGAATTTTGTAACTTTGAACTTTTGTTATGGTCTTTATAGTGAAATTGGTGAGTTTTTTAACTATGAATTTTTCTAATGGTTTTTATGGTGAAATTGGTGATTTTTTTCACTTGGAACATTTCTTATAGTCTTTATATTGAAATTGGTAAGTTTTTTAACTTTTAACTTTTGTAATGGTCTTTATATTTAAATTGATGAGTTTTTTCAAATGGAACTTTAGTTATGGATTTTAGTGTGAAATTGTTGACTTTTTTACTAGAAACTTTTGTAATGGTTTTTATAATGAAATTGGGAATTTTTTTTACTTTGAACTTATGTAATGGTGTTTATGGTGAAATTGGTGATTTTCTTCACTTGGATCTTTTCGTATGGTCTTTATATTGAAAATTGTGAGTTTTTTAACTTTGAAGTTTTGTAATGGTCTTTTATACTTAAATTGGTGAGTTTTATCAAATGAAACTTTTGTTATTGTTTTTTTTTGAAATTGGGGAGTTTTTTAACTTTGAACTTTTGTATTGGTCTTTATACTGAAATTGGTGATTTTTTTCTCTTTGATCTTTTGTTATGGTCTTTATTTTAAAATTTTTGAGTTTTTTAACTTTGAACTTTTGTATTGGTCTGTACACTGAAATTAGTGATTTTTTTTTCTCTTGGAACTTTATTTATGGTCTTTATATTGAAATTGGTGAGTTTTTTAACTTTGAAAATTTTTAATGGTCTTTATACTGAAATTGATGAGTTTTTTCAAATCGACCTTTTGTCACGGTTTTTATAGTGAAATTGTTGATTTTTTACTTGGAACTTTTGTAATGGTTTTTATACTGAAATTGGGGAGTTTTTTAGACTTTGAAATTTTTTGCAATGGTTTTTATGGTGAAATTGGTGATTTTTATCACTTGGAACTTTTCTTATGGTCTTTATATTGAAATTTGTTAGTTTTTTAACTTTAGTCTTTTGTAACGGTCATTATACTGAAATTGGTGAGTTTTTTCAAATCGAACTTTTGTTATGGATTCTTAGTGAAATTGTTGAATTTTTGACTAGGAACTTTTGTAATGTTTTTATGGTGAAATCGGGGAGTTTTTTTAACTTTGAACTATTATTATGGTCTTTATAGTGTGATTGGTGAATTTTTTTAACTTTGAACTTTTTTCTTGGTTTTTAGGGAGAAATTGATGAAATTTTTACTAGGAACTTTTGAAATGGTTTATATAGTGAAATAATGGAGTTTTTTCAATTTGAATTTTTGTAATGGTTTTTGTTGTGAAGTTGCTGATTTTTTTCACTTGGAACTTTTCTGATGGTCTTTATATTGAAATTGGTGAGTTTTTAAACTTTGAACTTTTGTATTGGTCTTTATACTGAAATTGGTGATTTTTTTCTCTTGGAAATTTTCTTATGGTCTTTATATCGAAATTGGTGAGTTTTTTAACTTTGAACTTTTGTAATGGTATTTATCATGAAATTGATGAGTTTTTTTCAAATCGACCCTTTGTTATGGTTTTTATAGTGAAATTGTTGAATTTCTTACTAGCAACTTTTGCAATGGTTTTTATAGTCAAATTGTTGAATTTCTTACTTGGAACTTTTGTAATGGTTTTAATAGTGAAATTGTTGAATTTTTTAAACTTTGAACTTTTGTAATGGTTTTTATGGTGAAATTGGTGATTTTTCGTAATGGTCTTTATACTGAAACTGATGAGTTTTTTAAAATCGACCTTTTGTTATGGTTTTTAGAGTGAAATTGTTGAATTTTTTACTAGGAACTTTTGTAATGGTTTTTATATTGAAATTGGGGAGTTTTTTAAACTTTGAACTTTTGTAATGGTTTTTATGGTGAAATTGGTGATTTTTTTCACTTGGAACTATTCTTATGGTTATTATGTTAAAATGTGTGAGTTTTTTAACTTTGAACTTTTGTATTGGTTTTTATACTGAAATTGGTGATATTTTTATCTTGGAAATTTTCTTATGGTCTTTATATTAAAATTTTTGAGTTTTTTAACTTTGAACTTTTGTATTGGTCTTTATACTGAAATTGATGAGTTTTTTTTAAAATCGACCTTTTGTTATAGTTTTTATAGTGAAATTGTTGAATTTTTTACTAGGAACTTTTGTAATGGTTTTTATAGCGAAATTGTTGAATTTTTTACTATGAACTTTTGTAATGGTTTTTATAAGAATTTAGGGTGTTTTTAAACCTTGAACTTTTGTAATGTTTTTTATGGTTAAATTGGTGATTTTTTTCACTTGGTACTTTTGTAATGGTCTTTATACTGATATAGGTGAGTTTTTTCAAATGGAACTTTTGTTATGGTTTTTAAGTGAAATTTTTGAAAATTTGACTAAGAACTTTTGTGATGGTTTTTACGGTGAAATTGGGGAGTTTTTTAACTTTGAACTTTTTTTTTGTCTTTATAGTGAAATTGGTGAATTTTTTAACTTTGAACTTTTGTTTTGATTTCTGGGGAGAAATTGATGAGTTTTTTGACTTGGAACTTTTGTAATGGTTATACAGTGATATTAGGGAATTTTGTAACTTTGAACTTTTGTTATGGTCTTTATAGTGAAATTGGTGAGTTTTTTAACTATGAATTTTTCTAATGGTTTTTATGGTGAAATTGGTGATTTTTTTCACTTGGAACATTTCTTATAGTCTTTATATTGAAATTGGTAAGTTTTTTAACTTTTAACTTTTGTAATGGTCTTTATATTTAAATTGATGAGTTTTTTCAAATGGAACTTTAGTTATGGATTTTAGTGTGAAATTGTTGACTTTTTTACTAGAAACTTTTGTAATGGTTTTTATAATGAAATTGGGAATTTTTTTTACTTTGAACTTATGTAATGGTGTTTATGGTGAAATTGGTGATTTTCTTCACTTGGATCTTTTCGTATGGTCTTTATATTGAAAATTGTGAGTTTTTTAACTTTGAAGTTTTGTAATGGTCTTTTATACTTAAATTGGTGAGTTTTATCAAATGAAACTTTTGTTATTGTTTTTTTTTTGAAATTGGGGAGTTTTTTAACTTTGAACTTTTGTATTGGTCTTTATACTGAAATTGGTGATTTTTTTCTCTTTGATCTTTTGTTATGGTCTTTATTTTAAAATTTTTGAGTTTTTTAACTTTGAACTTTTGTATTGGTCTGTACACTGAAATTAGTGATTTTTTTTTCTCTTGGAACTTTATTTATGGTCTTTATATTGAAATTGGTGAGTTTTTTAACTTTGAAAATTTTTAATGGTCTTTATACTGAAATTGATGAGTTTTTTCAAATCGACCTTTTGTCACGGTTTTTATAGTGAAATTGTTGATTTTTTACTTGGAACTTTTGTAATGGTTTTTATACTGAAATTGGGGAGTTTTTTAGACTTTGAAATTTTTTGCAATGGTTTTTATGGTGAAATTGGTGATTTTTATCACTTGGAACTTTTCTTATGGTCTTTATATTGAAATTTGTTAGTTTTTTAACTTTAGTCTTTTGTAACGGTCATTATACTGAAATTGGTGAGTTTTTTCAAATCGAACTTTTGTTATGGATTCTTAGTGAAATTGTTGAATTTTTGACTAGGAACTTTTGTAATGTTTTTATGGTGAAATCGGGGAGTTTTTTTAACTTTGAACTTTTATTATGGTCTTTATAGTGTGATTGGTGAATTTTTTTAACTTTGAACTTTTTTCTTGGTTTTTAGGGAGAAATTGATGAAATTTTTACTAGGAACTTTTGAAATGGTTTATATAGTGAAATAATGGAGTTTTTTCAATTTGAATTTTTGTAATGGTTTTTGTTGTGAAGTTGCTGATTTTTTTCACTTGGAACTTTTCTGATGGTCTTTATATTGAAATTGGTGAGTTTTTAAACTTTGAACTTTTGTATTGGTCTTTATACTGAAATTGGTGATTTTTTTCTCTTGGAAATTTTCTTATGGTCTTTATATCGAAATTGGTGAGTTTTTTAACTTTGAACTTTTGTAATGGTATTTATCATGAAATTGATGAGTTTTTTTCAAATCGACCCTTTGTTATGGTTTTTATAGTGAAATTGTTGAATTTCTTACTAGCAACTTTTGCAATGGTTTTTATAGTCAAATTGTTGAATTTCTTACTTGGAACTTTTGTAATGGTTTTAATAGTGAAATTGTTGAATTTTTTAAACTTTGAACTTTTGTAATGGTTTTTATGGTGAAATTGGTGATTTTTCGTAATGGTCTTTATACTGAAACTGATGATTTTTTTCAAATCGACCTTTTGTTATGGTTTTTAGAGTGAAATTGTTGAATTTTTTACTAGGAACTTTTGTAATGGTTTTTATATTGAAATTGGGGAGTTTTTTAAACTTTGAACTTTTGTAATGGTTTTTATGGTGAAATTGGTGATTTTTTTCACTTGGAACTATTCTTATGGTTATTATGTTAAAATGTGTGAGTTTTTTAACTTTGAACTTTTGTATTGGTTTTTATACTGAAATTGGTGATATTTTTATCTTGGAAATTTTCTTATGGTCTTTATATTAAAAATTTTGAGTTTTTTAACTTTGAACTTTTATATTGGTCTTTATACTGAAATTGATGAATTTTTTTCAAATCGACCTTTTGTTATAGTTTTTATAGTGAAATTGTTGAATTTTTTACTAGAGTCTTTTGTAATGGTTTTTATAGCGAAATTGTTGAATTTTTTACTATGAACTTTTGTAATGGTTTTTATAAGAATTTGGGGTGTTTTTAAACCTTGAACTTTTGTAATGTTTTATATGGTTAAATTGGTGATTTTTTTCACTTGGTACTTTTGTAATGGTCTTTATACTTATATAGGTGAGTTTTTTCAAATGGAACTTTTGTTATGGTTTTTAAGTGAAATTGTTGAAAATTTGACTAAGAACTTTTGTAATGGTTTTTACGGTGAAATTGGGGAGTTTTTTAACTTTGAACTTTTTTTTTGTCTTTATAGCGAAATTGGTGAATTTTTTAACTTTGAACTTTTGATTTTGATTTCTGGGGAGAAATTGATGACTTTTTTGACTTGGAACTTTTGTAATGGTTATATAGTGATATTGGGGAATTTTGTAACTTTGAACTTTTGTTATGGTCTTTATAGTGAAATTGGTGAGTTTTTTAACTTTGAATTTTTCTAATGGTTTTTATGGTGAAATTGGTGATTTTTTTCACTTGGAACATTTCTTATGGTCTTTATATTGAAATTGGTAAGTTTTTTAACTTTTAACTTTTGTGATGGTCTTTATATTTAAATTAATGAGTTTTTTCAAATGGAACTTTAGTTATGGATTTTAGTGTGAAATTGTTGACTTTTTTACTAGAAACTTTTGTAATGGTTTTTATAATGAAATTGGGGATTTTTTTAACTTTGAACTTATTATGTAATGGTGTTTATGGTGAAATTGGTGATTTTCTTCACTTGGATCTTTTCGTATGGTCTTTATATTGAAAATTGTGAGTTTTTTAACTTTGAAGTTTTGTAATGGTCTTTATACTTAAATTAGTGAGTTTTATCAAATGAAACTTTTGTTATTGTTTTTTTATTGAAATTGGGGAGTTTTTTAACTTTGAACTTTTGTATTGGTCTTTATACTGAAATTGGTGATTTTTTTCTCTTTGAACTTTTCTTATGGTCTTTATTTTAAAATTTTTGAGTTTTTTAACTTTGAACTTTTGTATTGGTCTGTATACTGAAATTAGTAATTTTTTTCTCTTGGTCTTTATATTGAAATTGGTGAGTTTTTTAACTTTGAAATTTTTTAATGGTCTTTATACTGAAATTGATGAGTTTTTTCAAATCGACCTTTTGTCACGGTTTTTATAGTGAAATTGTTGATTTTTTACTTGGAACTTTTGTAATGGTTTTTATAGTGAAATTTGGGAGTTTTTTAGACTTTAAAATTTTTTGCAATGGTTTTTATGGTGAAATTGGTGAATTTTATCACTTGGAACTTTTCTTATGGTCTTTATATTCAAATTTGTTAGTTTTTTTTAACTTTAGTCTTTTGTAACGGTCATTATACTGAAATTGGTGAGTTTTTTCAAATCGAACTTTTGTTATGGATTCTTAGTGAAATTGTTGAATTTTTGACTAGGAACTTTTGTAATGTTTTTATGGTAAAATTAGGGAGTTTTTTTTTAACTTTGAACTTTTTTTATGGTCTTTATAGTGAAATTGGTGAATTTTTTTAACTTTGAACTTTTTTCTTGGTTTTTAGGGAGAAATTGATGAAATTTTTACTAGGAACTTTTGAAATGGTTTATATAGTGAAATAGTGGAGTTTTTTCAATTTGAATTTTTGTAATGGTTTTTGTTGTGAAATTGCTGATTTTTTTCACTTGGAACTTTTCTGAAATTGGTGAGTTTTTAAACTTTGAACTTTTGTATTGGTCTTTATACTGAAATTGGTGATTTTTTTCTCTTGGAAATTTTCTTATGGTCTTTATATCGAAATTGGTGAGTTTTTTAACTTTGAACTTTTGTAATGGTATTTATCATGAAATTGATGAGTTTTTTTCAAATCGACCCTTTGTTATGGTTTTTATAGTGAAATTGTTGAATTTCTTACTAGCAACTTTTGCAATGGTTTTTATAGTCAAATTGTTGAATTTCTTACTAGGAACTTTTGTAATGGTTTTAATAGTGAAATTGTTGAATTTTTTAAACTTTGAACTTTTGTAATGGTTTTTATGGTGAAATTGGTGATTTTTCGTAATGGTCTTTATACTGAAACTGATGAGTTTTTTCAAATCGACCTTTTGTTATGGTTTTTAGAGTGAAATTGTTGAATTTTTTACTAGGAACTTTTGTAATGGTTTTTATATTGAAATTGGGGAGTTTTTTAAACTTTGAACTTTTGTAATGGTTTTTATGGTGAAATTGGTGATTTTTTTCACTTGGAACTATTCTTATGGTTATTATGTTAAAATGTGTGTTTTTTAACTTTGAACTTTTGTATTGGTTTTTATACTGAAATTGGTGATATTTTTATCTTGGAAATTTTCTTATGGTCTTTATATTAAAAATTTTGAGTTTTTTAACTTTGAACTTTTGTATTGGTCTTTATACTAAAATTGATGAATTTTTTTCAAATCGACCTTTTGTTATAGTTTTTATAGTGAAATTGTTGAATTTTTTACTAGAGTCTTTTGTAATGGTTTTTTAGCGAAATTGTTGAATTTTTTACTATGAACTTTTGTAATGGTTTTTATAAGAATTTTGGGTGTTTTTAAACCTTGAACTTTTGTAATGTTTTTTATGGTTAAATTGGTGATTTTTTTCACTTGGTACTTTTGTAATGGTCTTTATATTGATATAGGTGAGTTTTTTCAAATGGAACTTTTGTTAAAGTTTTTAAGTGAAATTGTTGAAAATTTGACTAAGAACTTTTGTAATGGTTTTTACGGTGAAATTAGGGAGTTTTTTAACTTTGAACTTTTTTTTTGTCTTTATAGCGAAATTGGTGAATTTTTTAACTTTGAACTTTTGATTTTGATTTCTGGGGAGAAATTGATGACTTTTTTGACTTGGAACTTTTGTAATGGTTATATAGTGATATTGGGGAATTTTGTAACTTTGAACTTTTGTTATGGTCTTTATAGTGAAATTGGTGAGTTTTTTAACTTTGAATTTTTCTAATGGTTTTTATGGTGAAATTGGTGATTTTTTTCACTTGGAACATTTCTTATGGTCTTTATATTGAAATTGGTAAGTTTTTTAACTTTTAACTTTTGTAATGGTCTTTATATTTAAATTAATGAGTTTTTTCAAATGGAACTTTAGTTATGGATTTTAGTGTGAAATTGTTGACTTTTTTACTAGAAACTTTTGTAATGGTTTTTATAATGAAATTGGGGATTTTTTTTAACTTTGAACTTATTATGTAATGGTGTTTATGGTGAAATTGGTGATTTTCTTCACTTGGATCTTTTCGTATGGTCTTTATATTGAAAATTGTGAGTTTTTTAACTTTGAAGTTTTGTAATGGTCTTTATACTTAAATTAGTGAGTTTTATCAAATGAAACTTTTGTTATTGTTTTTTTATTGAAATTGGGGAGTTTTTTAACTTTGAACTTTTGTATTGGTCTTTATACTGAAATTGGTGATTTTTTTCTCTTTGAACTTTTCTTATGGTCTTCATTTTAAAATTTTTGAGTTTTTTAACTTTGAACTTTTGTATTGGTCTGTATACTTAAATTAGTGATTTTTTTCTCTTGGTCTTTATATTGAAATTGGTGAGTATTTTAACATTGAAATTTTTTAATGGTCTTTATACTGAAATTGATGAGTTTTTTCAAATCGACCTTTTGTCACGGTTTTTATAGTGAAATTGTTGATTTTTTACTTGGAACTTTTGTAATGGTTTTTATAGTGAAATTGGGGAGTTTTTTAGACTTTAAAATTTTTTGCAATGGTTTTTATGGTGAAATTGGTGAATTTTATCACTTGGAACTTTTCTTATGGTCTTTATATTCAAATTTGTTAGTTTTTTTAAATTTAGTCTTTTGTAACGGTCATTATACTGAAATTGGTGAGTTTTTTCAAATCGAACTTTTGTTATGGATTCTTAGTGAAATTGTTGAATTTTTGACTAGGAACTTTTGTAATGTTTTTATGGTAAAATTAGGGAGTTTTTTTTAACTTTGAACTTTTTTTATGGTCTTTATAGTGAAATTGGTGAATTTTTTTAACTTTGAACTTTTTTCTTGGTTTTTAGGGAGAAATTGATGAAATTTTTACTAGGAACTTTTTAAATGGTTTATATAGTGAAATAGTGGAGTTTTTTCAATTTGAATTTTTGTAATGGTTTTTGTTGTGAAATTGCTGATTTTTTTCACTTGGAACTTTTCTGAAATTGGTGAGTTTTTAAACTTTGAACTTTTGTATTGGTCTTTATAATGAAATTGGTGATTTTTTTCTCTTGGAAATTTTCTTATGGTCTTTATATCGAAATTGGTGAGTTTTTTAACTTTGAACTTTTGTAATGGTATTTATCATGAAATTGATGAGTTTTTTTCAAATCGACCCTTTGTTAGGTTTTTATAGTGAAATTGTTGAATTTCTTACTAGCAACTTTTGCAATGGTTTTTATAGTCAAATTGTTGAATTTCTTACTAGGAACTTTTGTAATGGTTTTAATAGTGAAATTGTTGAATTTTTTAAACTTTGAACTTTTGTAATGGTTTTTATGGTGAAATTGGTGATTTTTCGTAATGGTCTTTATACTGAAACT
>CAWUDS030002461.1:0-33926 GCA_963859935.3 Lathyrus sativus
GCGAACCACTCGGGAAGCTGTACTGGGGTCTTAAGAATCGTCTTAAGCAAATGGCCCTGCTGAGGAATTCGAGAATCATCTTGAACCGAAGCCTTCGCTGGGGATCTCAAAAATCATCTTGAGCGGGCGACCGCGGGGATTACACCGGGGTCTTTAGAATCATCTAAGAAAACAACCTTGCTGGGGAGAACATCAAGAATCGTCCTGAGCAACCGGTCTTTCGGCAGTACACCTGTACAACAAGGATGATAATGACCTAGATCATGCTTATGATGCGTATGCTTCGGCGTCATGCCCCACACAGTGGGACTGATATGCATTTATGCTAAATGTCATGCAATCATGCACAATGCTATGCAGCGTTAAATGCTATGCAGTCATGCATAATGATGCGATCCCGTCAGCAAAATAAATGCCGAAGGGGAAATCCTCCTGTCAAGGAGAAAGAACCATTCAGGTAGAGGAGTCATCCTGCTGAGGAGAACGTGAACACGCCAATATCAATCAGGCTCTGTCTGGGGAATTGATCTTCCGCGAACTGTTGCAGGGGAATAACTTCAGCTGACTGCTGCAGGGGACGAAGCTCTACGAGAACTTGGATCTGCTGATATCAATCGCGAGAATGAACTGCGCGGCCGTCTTGGCTACTCTTCTGGGGATGACCGCTCCGAGGGGAACCAACTTCAGCTGCTCAATACTCCGCTGGGGAAAAACCAATCATGATCTGATCAACTTCCAAGGATTCGGATCTCTTGGACATCTGCAAACTCGGCTGAGGAAGGAGAAATCATTCTGCTTCGATGGAGAGAGTGCGATTCTGGGGAAACACAACATTAGCTGCCCCACGCTCTGCTGGGGAAAATCAATCATGATCCGATCAATGTTTGAGGATTCTGCTTTTCTTCAGACTCAGCCGGGGAGAGAAATCATTCTACTTCATTGGAGAGTACGACTCTGATGGGGAATTTGATTCCACTGGGGAAGAAAGGATCATCTGCCTTCGGGGGAGAGTACAACTCTGCAGGGGAATACAACATCAGCTGTTCCAACACTCTACTGGGGGAGAGGGAATCATCGGACTTCGGGAGAGAGCCTGACTCTGGTGAGGAATCTCAATTCCACTGGAGACTTCAGTCTGGCACCATCAGTTACTGCATACTCCGGCATACGAACAACCTCCTGCGAAACCTGCACTTGTGACCCGGTGCGGGGGAAAGACACCTGCCCTGGTGGCCTTACTGGGGAAAACACGAGCTTCGGTACCCAAACATTTCTATGAACTCTGCACTTGTGACCCGGTGCTGGGGAAAGACGACATCATTCTTCGGTGCTTGACTCAGCCGATGAGGTGACATTCCTTCAGGATGCGCCTGCTTGGGGAAGAGAATCACCTCTACCTGGGGAGGACATATCAATGCTCACCATCTTGCGTTTAGATTCTGCGGAGGAGAGACTACTGAACTCTGCTGGGGAAGGAGGACTCGTCCTGCTTCGGGGATACGCACGGCACATCTTCTGGCGGGGTGCTACACCTGCAACAACACAAACAAACAGACAAGATACCCTCCTCACAGGGGCCTATCCAGGTTATTATCTCGTGACAATGTTCAGTTAATTAGTTGTTTCAACAATCAATGGGCCTAGGCCCGCAAGTTTATGTATGCGCATTTTATCAAAAACACATCGGCGTTATCATTCGCAAACAAAACAGATAAATGCTAAACAGACAAGTAGAATTGCTGAATAATGTGCATTTTATTGATGATGAACCCCTGAACGGGCAAAAATGTTTTACAACAGAGGCAAGCTCCTGGAATGAGGAAGCCGCGCAAAAAGAAAACATAAATATACATCAGTATATACAAATGTCGGCAATCGAGGCGTAGACGAACACCATGAGTTGATCCCTCTAAGACCCACTCGACTTCGATACTTCTCCGGCGCTTCAGCTTCGGAAGAGATTGATTCAGATAAACGGCCCTCAGGTCTTCCGAACCACTAAACAATGAAAGTCCATACGCGGAACGCAGTCATTTGCTTATTCAAATCCCTAACTTTTGCGTGAACCGCCCTTCACGGGTTTTCAGTTCACCGGGATACCCTTTTTTGCCGAAGCCGCCCAGTGTAGGTTTTCGACTCCGCGGGTGTACATTTTTTCAATATATCCCTAATTTTTGCCCGAACCTTTTATTCTGTTTTTGGTTCGCCGGGATGCCCCTTTTTTGCCTGGACTCTTTCTTTTTTGTCCAGCGGGTCTCTTTCAAGCAAAGTATTTTTTAACTGCGTCCGCGTTCACCGGGGATGCAAAATCTTCACCATCCATCGTGGATAACAACAAAGCTCCTCCTGAGAAGACCTTGCTGACGACATACGGCCCTTCGTAATTCGGAGTCCACTTGCCCCGGTGATCGGAGTGTGGCGGAAGAATCTTCTTCAGGACGAGATCACCCGTCTGAAAGCTTCGAGGACGCACCTTCTTACCATAAGCTTTCTTCATTCGGCTTTGGTACAGGCGACCAAATGCAATCGATGCTAACCTCTTCTCGTCCATCAGGCTGAGCTGGTTCAGGCGATTCGTAATCCATTCTGCCTCATCAAGTTTCACATCAACCAAAACTCGCAAAGAGGGAATCTCCACTTCTAGCGGTAGGACAGCTTCCATACCGTACACCAAGGAGAAAGGAGTTGCCCCGGTCGACGTACGCACCGTCGTACGATAACCGTGCAAGGCAAACGGCAGCATCTCGTGCCAATCTTTATACGTCACAACCATCTTCTGAACAATCTTCTTGATGTTCTTGTTGGCCGCCTCAACAGCGCCATTCATCTTCGGCCGGTAAGGAGATGAGTTGTGGTGTTCAATCTTGAAGCTCTGGCACAGCTCCTTCATCATCTTGTTATTCAAATTCGAACCATTATCAGTAATGATCCGCTCGGGAATTCCATAGCGACAGATGATGTCCCTCTTTATGAACTTAGCCACCACCTGCTTGGTCACATTAGCGTACGAGGCTGCCTCCACCCACTTGGTGAAGTAGTCGATAGATACCAGGATAAAACGATGACCATTGGATGCAGTGGGCTCGATCTTGCCTATCATGTCGATGCCCCACATGGAGAACGGCCAAGGGGAGGACATGACATTCAAAGGGCACGGCGGCACATGAACTTTATCAGCATAAATCTGGCATTTGTGACATTTCTTCGCGAATCTGAAGCAATCTGACTCCATAGTCAACCAGTAATATCCTGCTCTCAGGATCTTTCTCGTCATGGCGTGCCCGCCGGCGTGCGTACCAAATGTGCCCTCATGGACTTCTTCCATGAGCATACTTGCTTCTTCCTCATCTACACACCTGAGTAGCACGAGATCGTGGTTTCTCTTATACAGCACTCCATCAGGGTTGAGGTAAAAGTTTCCAGATAGCCTCCTCAGAGTCTTCTTATCCTGGGTTGACGCGCCCGCAGGATACTCCTTGGTCATAAGGAAGGTATGGATGTCGTGGAACCAAGGCTTGCCGTCAGTGGCATCCTCGATTGCGAACACATATGCTGGTCTGTCAAGACGCGAAAGAACAATGCTTGGAGCTTCATTCCAAAGATTGACCTTATACATTGAAGCCAGCGTGGCTAAAGCATCAGCCATTTGATTTTCAGCCCGGGGTACATGATGAAGTTCTACTCGGTCAAAGAACGGAAGCAGCCTCCTGGCATAATTCATGTACGGCACTAGATTCGCTTGACGAGTTTCCCACTCCCCTTTAATCTGATTGATTACAAGCGCTGAGTCACCATATATGTCTAGATTCTTGATTCTCAAATCAATTGCCTCTTCTAGACCCATAATACATGCTTCATACTCGGCTTCGTTGTTGGTAACTGGAAACGTCAGTCTTGCAGTAAACGGGATATGGGATCCGTGAGGAGTCGTAATGATAGCCCCGATACCACTCCCATAGGAATTAACCGCCCCGTCAAATATCAATTTCCATTGGGATTTCCTATCTGGCCCCTCATCGGGCAATGGCTCATCGCAATCCTTCGCTTTGAGAAACATAATGTCCTCGTCAGGGAATTCGAACTTCATCGGCTGATAGTCTTCGATTGGCTGTTCGGCAAGGTAGTCAGACAATACGCTTCCCTTGATGGCTTTCTGAGAGACGTACTGAATATCATATTCTGTTAACACCATCTGCCATCTGGCAATCCTGCCCGAAAGAGCCTGCTTCTCGAAGACGTACTTGATCGGATCCATCTTCGAAATCAGCATAGTGGTGTGATTGAGCATATACTGTCGTAGACGTTTGGCAGCCCAAGCTAATGCACAACACATCTTCTCCAGCATCGAGTATCGAGATTCACACTCAGTGAACTTTTTACTCAAGTAATAAATGGCATGCTCTTTTCTGCCCGTCTCGTCGTGCTGACCGAGAACACACCCCATACTATTCTCCAGAACTGTCAAGTACATGATCAATGGCCGTCCAGCCACTGGGGGTATCAAGATTGGAGGTTCTTGAAGATACTGCTTTATCTTATCGAATGCCTTCTGGCAATCCTCATTCCAAGTAATCGCCTGATTTTTCTTTAACAATTTGAACATCGGTTCACAAGTGGCCGTGAGCTGAGAGATAAACCTTGCAATGTAGTTTATTCGGCCCAGGAAACCACGAACTTCTTTTTCTGTTTTCGGCGCTGGCATCTCTTGGATAGCTTTTATCTTTGCAGGATCAACTTCAATACCTCGTTCACTAACGATAAACCCCAATAACTTTCCGGACCGCACTCCGAAAGTGCACTTGTTAGGATTCAGCCTCAGCCTGAACTTCCTAAGCCTTTCAAACAGCTTCAATAGGTTGACCAGATGCTCCTCCTCCGTTTGGGACTTTGCAATCATGTCATCAACATAGACCTCGATCTCATGATGAATCATATCATGAAACAAAGTTACCATTGCTCGCTGGTAAGTGGCCCCTGCGTTCTTTAGACCGAAGGGCATTACCTTGTAGCAAAACGTGCCCCAGGGGGTAATAAACGTCGTTTTCTCCATGTCCTCCGGCGCCATCTTAATCTGATTGTAACCGGAGAAGCCATCCATGAACGAAAACATGGAAAACTGGGCTGTATTGTCGACCAACACATCGATATGAGGCAACGGGAAATCATCCTTAGGGCTCGCCCTATTCAAATCCCGATAATCGACGCACATGCGTACCTTACCGTCCTTCTTCGGTACAGGCACTATGTTGGCGACCCACGGAGGGTAAGTGGTGACGGCTAGAAATCCTGCGTCCAACTGCTTCTGGACTTCTTCTTTGATTTTTACAGCCATGTCTGGTCTCGTCCTCCTGAGCTTCTGCTTGACTGGAGGGCAATCTTCTTGCAACGGCAAGCGATGAACCACGATATCTGTGTCAAGTCCGGGCATATCCTCATATGACCAAGCAAAGACGTCACTATACTCTCGAAGCATCTCGACCAGTCTATGCTTGACATCCTTCTGCAGCGCAGCCCCTATTCTGACATTTCTGACGAGCTCCTCAGAACCCAGATTTACAATCTCAATATCCTCCTCGTGAGGCAGAATAACCTTCTCCTCTTGTCTCAACAAGCGGGCCAACTCTTCCGGAAGGTCTTCGTCTTCATCAATCTCATCCTCGGCTTGATAGATCGGGCAATCAAAGTCGTAGTGAGCCGTAGAGGGTCCAGAGTCGATGTCATCTGTTACGTGGATCCTGCAATAACAAGGGTTAAGTTTAAAGCAAGAATATGCAGGTTAGCACGAACCTCGTTGCCATTTTGCTGTTTTTCGAAACAAACATAAAGCATGAATAACAGAGAACACAACATTTGATTATGAAGAAAACGCCTTTTATTTATTAACAAAATGCATACACATAATCCAACAAGGCCCTGACAGTAAAACCACTATGCCCCGGGCAGGACATAGGGTTGTACAAAGATTGTAAAAAGCAAATCATTACTCTTCACTTGTCAGCTTGATAATCTCCTTGTTGGTCCAATTGTGGAGGCGCTCGCCTGGCTTGCTCGGTTGAATCCAGGCGTCAAGATCACAATCACTATCCCCGCTGTCCTCTGACGTAGCGTTGATACTCTCGAAGATCACTCCGCCACTGGTGAACAAGATCGGCCCTTTCCCACGAGACGAGCTACCAGACGAAGATGAAGCTTCAGCTTGCGGAGAATATCCCAATCCAAACTTATCCTGTTTGATTGGTATATCCAAGACATGCCCCCAGCCTGGGGTGGAACCAGCTTCGACAACGGCTCTAGCTTCCTTAAACGAGGAGAGGTTCAACTCTTGCTTCTCTGCAACAACGGGAGCTACCTCCTTCACCCTGACGGTTTCAAAAGCCTGACAAAGAGTCTCATGGATCTCACCATCCATTTCAACATATTTAAAGGACGACAGGTGGCTTACCATAATGTCCTCTTCTCCACAGACTGTCACTATGCTGCCCCCAACAGCATATTTAAGCTTCTGATGCAGCGTGGACGTCATGGCACCAGCATAATGGATCCACGGCCGACCTAAGAGGCAACTATAGGCGGGCATGATATCCATGATATAGAACACCGCATTGAACGTCTCTGGACCAACTTGAATTGGCAGGGTCAATTCTCCGAAGACGTGGCGCTTGGTTCCGTCAAAGGCCTTCACGACCAGATCACTGGGCGTGCACAGCAGTCCACGGGTATCCAACTTCATCAGTGCCTTCTTCGGAAGCACGTTAAGCGAGGAGCCCGTATCTACTAGGACATGTGACATAATCGTGCCTCTGCACTCTATCGAGACGTGCAAGGCGCTGTTGTGATCTCTTCCCTTGGGAGTCAGCTCCAGATCTGTAAATCCCAGCCCATTACCAGCATTGACATGGGCTACTACTTCCTCAAGTTGATTCACTGATATCTCCTGCGGCACGTATGCAGCATTCAATACCTTCAGCAATGCATTGCGGTGCGCCTCGGAGCACAACAACAAGTTAAGAATCGAGATCTTTGACGGAGTCTGGTGAAGATGATCTACAATCTTGTAGTCACTTTTCCTGATTAGCCGCATGAACTCTTCTGCATCTTTAACCAACAAGTCCTTTTCTGCCCCTGCAGGGACCTCTTCAACAGCTTTACCTTTACCTTTATCCACAGCGTCAGCTCGGACCACTTTCTCTGCCGCAACTTCTGCCGGTGCGAACACTCTTCCGCTTCTAGTGATGCCACTGACTTCAGTAAGATCCTGCGCAGTCGATCTGGATGGCTCAAGCTCTATCTTCTGACCATTACAATACACTTCGGCGCCGTAATGCCATGGGACGGCATTAGTGCTCTCGAATGGGATTGGTCCGGCCCTGGTGATGGTGATAGAAGGCGGACGGGACGCAGAAATAGTAATAGGGTGGCGAGGAATGGTAATGGTAGCAACTTCGTCCGCCTGCTTCAGCACGACTTCCCCTGACGCATTCTCAACGCTTCGACTGAACTGCAAAATACCCTCGGTCATCAGACTTTGGATACCTTTGACCAACTGCTCACACCCATCAGGAAGTGTAGCACAGGCCATACACATCTCTCCACATCCGGGAAAGAAGCCCTTCTTTAGCAACTTAGCCTTAACGAAACTCAACGGCGTCTTCAGATCTTTGACATCTGTCAGCAAGTCTGAATTCTCTTCAGTGATAACAGCATTCACTCCGCCCCCCCTATGATGAGGCATTGGATTTTTGGTGACGTTGGGCACGTTGTCAGAAAAGTTGATAACCTTGGCGTCGACCAAGTCCTGGACTTTGTGCTTAAACGCTTTACAATTCTCAACCGTATGGCCAGGTGCCCCAGAATGAAATTCACAAGTAGCATTAGCATCATACTCTGGTGGTGGTGCCCCTGTCAAGGGAGCCATTGTCCTTTTATGAACTAATTGGAGCTGAAGCAACGTCTGCAGAAGCTGTGCATACGGCATAGGAGGAGTTTCCAAATGAAGGTTTGCCAGGGGACCCCGATTCTGATATCTCTTATATCCCGGATTATTCTGTTGCTGGGGCTGCTGCTGCGGCTGCGGGGGAGCAGCTGGGATGTTTATGCTAGCGATTTGAGACTGAGGGCCCTTGCCCTTTCTCCTAGCATTAGTGACAGCACTGGCATCTCCCTCTCGACGCTTGCCAGTATAGGGTTTCTTGCCAGCTCCTCCAGCTGAGGATGATTCGCCCTGAATCTTTCCGATCTTTATACCGTTTTCGACATGCTCGCCCAAAGTGATAAGAGCCGAGAATGTTCCAGACATGCCACTGATCAGCTTTTCATAATAGACTCCAGGAAGGGTAGCCACGAACATTTGTACCAACTCACGCTCAACCATCGGTGGTTGAACCCGAGCAGCCAATTCACGCCACCGCTGGGCGTACTCTTTGAAGCTTTCATTGCTCCGCTGCGAGAGATTCTGAAGCTGAACTCGGTTGGGAGCCAAGTCGCTATTATATTGATAGTGGAGAACAAACGCTTCTGCAAGATCTTTCCAGGTGCGCACAGCAGCGGGCTCCAAACCCATATACCATTCGAGCGATGGACCAGAAAGACTATCCTGAAAGAAGTGCATCAGCAGCTTCTCATCGTCAGAATAAGCGGACATCTTTCTATAATAAGATCGGAGGTGAACACGGGGACAAGTAGTGCCCCTATACTTCTCAAAGATAGGCACCTTGAACTTGTGAGGTACTTTAAAGTCAGCAATCAACCCGAGTTTGGCCATGTCTACGCCCAATGTGTTCTGATTTTCTATGTCTCTCATTTTATCTTCCAGCGCCTTGAACCTGAGTCGAGCTTCAGCAGTCAACTCGGCCTCTACACCTCTCTGAGAGAAAATGTCATCCTGATGGTCCTCCAGCCACGGTTGAGGCACCACCATATTTCCTGCACCAACATTGCCGTTGACCGGCCCCATGGTAACATTGGCTCCCAAACTACCATTGACGGCGCCAGCCGCGTTAAGTCCGAGATTAGTCATAAGATTGCCGTTAGCACTGCCGTTGCCCCCGGCAGCAGGAACAACGTTCTGTGGAGTATCCCCTTGAGGAGGAGTGGGCACGGCCCCGCCGTGAAGTATTCCATTACTATCAACCCTGGAGATGAGAGGTTGAACCAAAGTACGAAGCTGGTCTTGCCCATTCGCAACTACTTGCATCAGCTCCATAAAACGATCCATCCGTTCACGAAGCTCCTGAACATCTGACTGTACCTGGTCCATGATTCTCGTTTGATTGGCGCGAGTTGAGTAGCGGTGGATGAGTCTTTGATCAATCCTGGAGATCGAAAGCAGCTCGGAACCTGAGTACCTGAAAAACCTGTCAACATCAAAGGTTAGGAAAAGGTAACAGAATGTATGTCATGCAAGAATGCTTCATGCAAATGCATGCGTGAGTCTGTGTGCTTGAGAGATTTCCCCCGATCCTGGCACCTGCTGACAATAATAAGGAGAGGAATCTGGGCCCAATCATGGAAATAGTAACCTCACATAGCAATAGTCAGATTCGACACATCAAGGACCGAGAACTCGTGCGCAACAGTCTTCCTGAGGGAGGCTGCAGTAACACAATAAGAGGCGAGAGATCCTGGATCGGGGAAATGGCACCTGTCACAGACACACGCTAATGGAATGATTATGCAAGCTAATGCAAAATGCAGGCATGCAACAATATATCCAGGTGGCTGCTGTGGAGATTCGATGTCAACAGTCGCTGATGAGAAGGAAACCCCGGTGTAAAACCACTGATCTGATCTGCTGTGAATAACCATCTGGTAGGATCGAGATCAAAATTCTGCTCTGACAAGAACGAAGGCCTGATAATAAAGACCCCGGATGCAAGATCAAGGAATATCTGTTGATGAAGTCTTCGGACCCCAAATCACAAATCTGCCCTCTCAAGAACAAACACACAGCTGCTGATGAGATCTTCAAACCCCACTCAAAATCTGCCCTATCAAGAACAAACAACAACTGCCGATGAGATCTTCAAACCCCACTCAAAATCTGCTCCGTCCAGAACAAACCTCTGATAACAATACTCTGATCGGAACCTGCTCTATCAGGAACAGACGAACACCCGATGATAAAATCCTCTGATCAAACCCTTGCTCTATCAAGAACATCTCTGCAACTGAGAACCCAACATAACTGATTCACTGTCGAGAAAACCAGGTAGTCTGGAGGTCAAAGTTTCCTGCAATATCCCAACCCCACTCACAGGTATGATGGACCTAATCCACGGACAAAGGTACGGCATCCTATGCGGTTGTCAGCGTCACAGACTTTCACGAGTGACAATACGATTCCCAGAAGGAGTGGCATCGTCAAGTCATGAAGAGGCCTCTCTTAGCTGACTTCCAAATGATCGGTCCCCAGAGTCGACAATCCTCACGTCTGGACTCCCCTCAGATCCTCAGGACCGGAAAGGAGCACCTCTGCAAGAATCTCGTCTGAGCGCAGATTTTCGTAGGGAACTGTGCCTGCTCAGCAGACAGGTTCGTCTACTACTTCTCCGCAACTATGTCTAGGTGTGTACTCAAGCCCGGGTCCGGCTTTTCACTCACAGTAACATCCCTCTCCCACAGCAGCACAGATAATCATATCAAACTGGAAATAAAATGCAGGAAATAAAATGCGGGAAGTAAAGTGCGGGAAGTAAAAATGCGATAAATAAACGCAACCCAACAAGCAAACACACAAACGATAGGATTGACTCTCGTAGGGGATGGGAAACGGTCCCAGCATAAGGGATGGGAAAAGTCCCTAGATGCTATAACGTCCCCAGCAGAGTCGCCAGCTGTCGCTTGCGCGAAAATAAGGTGCCGGCATGACAGAAGAGTCGCCACCTTTCGTTATTTATCCCTCAGAGCGGGAAAGGAAACGATCGGAAAAACCTGACGAATAAGGGTAAGACAAGGTCATCGCAACCATTGTCTGGGTTCGGGAGTCGGTTACGCAAGGGGAAGGTATTAGCACCCCTCACGTCCGTCGTACTCGACGGGATCCTCGCTTGTTTGTTTACTTGGACGGGTTGGTTATAATCTATCTACCTATCAAGGCTGGCTGAAAAAGAAAAGAAAAAATGACTCGGCAAAGCGTCGCACTTTATGCCTACGTATTCTCATCAGAGAATGAGAAATCAGAGTCAACGTAGTTCGGCTAACTACGGGTGAAGGTGGGGAAGGTTGCTCGCTAGGATATCGCATCCTATGCCTACGTACTTTCATCTGGTATGAAAGATCAGAGCAAACGTAGTTCGGGTAACTACGGGAAAAATGGCTCAACTAGGAGGGAGACTATCAAGTCCTACTGTTATCATGCCATGGATTCGTCCTATGGTTGAGGTTTGAACAGGGAACTCCTAGAAGTTGTCATGCATAGGTTTCAACCTAAAAGTCTATCATCAAATCCTTATCAAAGGAAATGAGAGTCCTAAGGGATCATATCAATGGTACACCAAAACAGACAAAAACATCAGCTTTAACAGTAAAATGCATGCAATGCAAGTGAGGGAGGAAATGTGTGTGGGGTTTCAGCCTCCACAAGCTCGTCTCGACCTCAAGCCAGTCATGAAATAACAGTAATCATACTGAAGATAAAAAACATACTATCAAGCAATGAACAAATAGAGGAAATGAAGTGCCAACAGGCAAACAAACACATATGCTTGAGAAAGAAAGAATCTACTCTCTAATCCTGACCCTAACACAGAACCCGAATCAAATCTAAGCAAAGCCCTCAAGCAAAACCCTAAACAAGAGAATTCAATCCCAGTCTTCAAGCTTCAGAACAAACTTACCAAAGAAAGGGAGCTAAGCAAGCAGACTCATAGTGTCTTCCTCAGGAGAACACTAGGAGGTGTATACTCAGGAGTCATACCCTATGTGGCTCAACCACTGTGATCAGTTTATATTCCTCCTCAGGAGAAATTAAACTCACAAGCAGGCTCCAACATCACTGGATATTTAGGAAATCCTATCTGAACTAGTGGAACTAAATGAACAGACTCATAGGACCTTCCTCAGGAAAGTACTAGGAGGCTTCCACTTAGGAGTTGTATCCTATGTGGCTCAACAACTGTGATCAGTTTACATTCCTCCTCAGGAGAAATTAAACTCACAAGCAGGCTCCAACATCACTGGATACTTAAGAAATCCTAGATATACTAATGGAACTAAGTGAATAGACCCATAGGACCTTCCTCAGGAAAGTACTAGGAGGCTTCCACTTAGGAATTGTACCCCATGTGGCTCAACAACATGTGATCAGTTTACATTCCTCCTCAGGAGAAATTAAACTCACAAGTTGGCTCCAACATCATTGGATACTTAAGAAAGAGGTGAGAAGAAAGAATGAAAGTCATTCATAGTGCCTTCCTCAGGAAAGTACCATGAACTTCCTTCAAACTTCAGGATCTCAAACCTCACAGACAGGGGACAAGCCAAGCTCTGGGTCTCTGAATCTTGATCTACAATCTTCACTTCATGATGCTCTCCATCAAGGTCTTCAAGACAACACAAGCCCCTCAACAAATTCCCCACAATGAACCCCAAAGATGAACAGATAACCACAGGGGAGACAAAATCAATAGGCAACTTCAGAAAATACCTAAAAATGCTAAACTAAGGGGGAAAAATCTAACAATTATTCACAAGGGTCCTCAACACCTACTCATAACATCCACATAGGCCTCTACCTAAAAATCAAGACAAAACTATCTAAAGAAAATGAATTCTTCACCTAAGCACAAACTAAACCCTAATTAGGATACCCTAAATCTACCCTAATTAAACTAATCAAAAATTAATTCTAAAATTCTAGAAAAAATCCTATGGGGAACTATGATTCATCATCTAATTGCACAAAAAAGAATGGATAAAAAACCTAAAGGAAAGTCCTAAAACAATTCTTGCAAAATCATGATATCAAACTACACATTATAAAAGCTATTTAAAAGAAAAATCTATTAAAAATACTAAACTTAAAAATAAAATCCCATTTTTATTTTTAATATTTTCTACACATCATTATCTACTCATAGAAAAAAGAAGAATTAAAAAAGAGTTATTTTTCAATTTTTAATGAATTTTCTAAAACAAGAAACAATAAAAGAAAATAAAAGAAATATAAAACAAATAAAGGGAGGGGGGGTTGGAATAGCACACGCGCCAGTTGGAATCAATTGGGCCAGAAATAGGGGGGGTGTGGATAGCGAGATAAGCCCAGAACGCTGGTTAAATGAAACGACCGCGTTTCATTTTTTGAATCTTTCCCTCCCTTTCTCAGATTGAACCACGGCCGTTGGATGAGATTACATTGTCAAACTTTGAGACCAATCCAATGGACCACCTTCATCGTCCCAAACATATCTAGGGTTTTTAAAAACCCTCTCCTCCATGCACTCATCTTCCTCTCCCTCGTTCTCCCTGCTCACGCCATGATTTAACACGATTCAAAAATGAAAATTGCAGTACTCAATGAGAGGAACAAGATGGTACGCGTGGATTTCCCTAATTCATCCTCAATAATTCCAACAGAGGACTTCAATGCCATGGTCCAACTAAACATCACTTGTTATCAACTGGTATCAACCTTCTCTAAGCTTCAATCTAATGGTTTACAGAGCTTCTACAAGCTAGCCTAAGGATTCTAAACCAATCTTTACTCGTTAAAACTAACAAACTAACTAAATCTTGAAGATCAAAGATTCTTGGCTCTGTTATGAACCTTCACAGATCGTGCCCTAATTCATGGGGAAGAGTCATCTACCCTAGTGCATCAATTATCTACCTAGAAAGCTATCTAAGACTGCATAATTTAGGAGATAGAGAGAAGAAAAGGAACCTGTCAAAGAGGTGTGGAGGGAACTCGTGTGGGTGGATTCAGAGCTTGTAATGGCTGAAATGTGATCCTTAGGGGGTGAGCAAGCTTCTGTTTGCACTTGTATGGAAGGAGAATGCTTGTAGTGGATGAAATTCAGAGTTGCTTGAAGTTGAAGGAAGTGCTTCAATGGATGCTTCTCTCTCTCTCTCTCTCCTGAAATCTCTTTCTATCACCAACCTTGAACTCTCTTCATGGCCCTCTTCTTATAATGATCATTAGATGTTTCTAGATTCATCTAGAACATGGTGGAAAGTTCTTGAAAATCTCATGTGGTGACATATTGAAAATCTCACATTCCATGCCTCATGCCTTGCAATGTGGTCTTAAAATATCTTTACATGAGATATTGAGTGTGGATGAGTGAAAAAACAAGCTCATCTTTGGCTTGTGTAAGGTTTTTCAACATTGCCTTCTTTTTCAAGTAACAACTTTTCAAAGCATCACCCATTTTAAAGCTCCAAATCAAAATTCTAGCTAAACCAATGTTCTCAAAATGATTTTTCCAATCAAAATGATATATTGGATGACCTATTTTGGATTTGTGGATCTTCCAAATCAATTTCCAAATTCAACTTTTCAAACTTATATGCCATTTTTAGTTCATTTTTGACCAATCATGTAATCTCATGCCATGAGCTTTTCCAACAATTTGTGACCTTCTTTCTAGACTTAAAATCACATTTTGAACAACTTTCATGTTTTGAGTTTTTTCATTTGAGGCTTGGAAATAGGAGTTTTAGGCATTGGCTAAAATGACCTATAACTGACAAATGACCAAAATACCCCTGTCTTGTTCAAACCATAACTTGAGTTCCACAAATCCAATCAAGGACTTCTACCACTCAAATTAAAGCTAAGAAGATGCTCTTTAACATTCATGTTGACCAAGAAATCATAGGAATCCTCCTACTAGGGCAAAAGTTGTCTGCAAGTTGGGTGACTTTCAAGGACCCAGATTCACACACCTCTACTGACCTGTAATTTGTCAAAACCATAACTTGAGCTCTGTAACTCCTATCAAGGACTTCCACCACTCAAATTAAAGCTAAGAACAAGCTCTACAACATTCATGTTATGGGGAAGATGAGATATCAATCACATCTAGATCTAAAACTGCCTGGAAGATAGGGATCAAATTAGGGTTTTTTACTGACAATCCTTGGAGACCCTAACTTGAAACTTCTCAAACTCTTCACTCATGATGAGTTGGCCTAGGAATCATCTTTATATCCTCTCTATGCATCATTCCATGATCTCATGGCCCTTGGATTAAGTCTCAACCTTCTCCAAATCTTCAGTTAACCTAGGGTTGACCCAGTCAAAACCCTAATTCTATCATTCATGGTTGAATCTTCTGAACTCTTACATAATGACTTCTCTGGGCTTTATGAAGGCTATCAAGACATCTCATAGGCTTTCCCAAAACATCAAATTCATTCTCAAAGTCTCAGAACCATCTGAGGAGCACCCACAACTTTCAAACTGTGAAGCACACAACCCTGGTTTCAACCCACTTCCTCTGAGGATCTCTTGAACTTTCTGATGAAGGTATCCACTTCCAAACACTCAATGAATAAATAATTGTTGGTCAAATTTTGGGGTGCAACAGCTTCCCCTCATGACTTTTCTTACATCCTGTCCTTCTCTCTGAAGCACACTTTGAAGATCCACTTGCTAATGTGTTGGACCTGGTCCTATCCATCTTCAGTGGCTGTCTTCCTTTCTTCAGCCATAGTTGGTCCTTATTTTCCTTATTGGCCAAGGCATTGAGGTTACTTCTAGGCTCCCATAGATAGCAGTTGTTCTTGGCTCTAGATCCCCTCATAACTTCCTTACTTTCTTCATTGATGACAACACACTCATTTTTAGTAAATTTTACACTGAAGCCTTGGTCATAGAGCTAAGTGATACTGATGAGATTAACAGTAAGTCCTTTTACCAACAAGACATCATCCAGTCTTGGAACTCCAGGGCCATCTAGTTTTCCAGTACCTTTAATTTCTCCTCTAACTCCATCACCAAATGTTACATGATTAGATGAATGGGGTTTGAGTTTTATCAAGTGATCCTCAATCCCAGTCATATGTCTGGAGCAGCCACTGTCAAAGTACCAATCCTCTTTGGTTGGCATTCTTGGGGAATTGTGAGCTACTAAAGCCATATTGGCAACCCAATGTCTTTGCTTGAGGTTGTCTTTTGACATGAGCTCTCTGTTTAGATTTCCCTTGATGACTAGGAAATCCATGCAGCCAGAAACACACATATTTGATATGACCAAGTTTGCCACAGTGGTAACATCTATACCCTTGGAATCTATTTTTGACTTGTTTTCGGTTTCTGTGTGGTGGATGTTGTGACATTGGTCGCGACAATCTCTTCACCTTCTGAAACTCAGGTTGTAATCTCTTGAGTTTCAGAATAGGATTCTGTCTATCAACAAATCCCAGTCTAGACCTATTTCCTGAGTTCTGACCACTCTGCAGAATCTCTTCTAGAGTGTTAGTCCCTGAATTGAGCATCCTTATGGATTTTGTCATTTGATCCTTTTTACCTTTCAACTCATTCATTTCACTTCTAAGTGTGTTTATTGTGGCTAGATGCTCTCTCTTTTCAGCTTCTAACTCCTTGATGATTTTCTTCTGTTGCTCTCCTTGCTGATACAGTTCTATACTTCTGATGTGAAGGTTTTTGTATGAGGCTGCAAGCTCCTCAAAGGATAACTCTTCATCACTTGAATCACCATCAGAGATGCACACACTGTTAAGAGCAGTGACATGTTTAGATGATTCCTCTTCTGATCCACTATCAGAATCTTCATTAGACCAAGTGACTGTTAGGCCTTTTCCCTTCTTTTTGAGATATGTGGGACATTCCTTTCTAATATGTCCATATACCTCACACTCATGGCACTGTACTCCTCTGCTTTGGCTGACTTTATCTTCAGATTTCTCTTTATCAGAAGGCATGCTTTTGGTATAAGGTTTAGACCTAGCATCTATCCTTTTGACCAGTTTGTTGAACTGTCTTCCAAGAAAAGCAATTGCTTCAGACAAATTCTCCTCCTTTTCACCATCTTCTTCATCTGAATCAGTAGTGTTTGAGACAAGAGCTATACTTTTGTTCTTTTTCTCCACAGACTTATCACACATGCCCATCTCAAATGTTTGGAGAGAACCTATAAGTTCATCCACCTTCATGTTGCATATGTCTTGGGCTTCTTCAATGGCTGTTACTTTCATAACAAACCTTTTAGGTAGGGACTTGAGAATCTTCCTTACAAGCTTCTCTTCAGCCATCTTTTCTCCCAAGGCTCCTGAGGTGTTTGTAAGTTCAAGAACATTCATGTAAGACTCATGAATGGTCTCATCTTCCTTCATTCTCAGACCTTCAAATTTGGTGGTCAGCATTTGAAGTCTTGACATTTTGACCTTGGAAGTTCCTTTATGAGTAGTTCTGAGAGTGTCCCAAACATCCTTTGCTAGTTCACAGTGGTGTATCAGTCTAAAGATGTTTTTGTCTATACCATTGAAGAGTGCATTCAATGCTTTTGAGTTTCCAAGAGCTAAGGTATCTTGCTCTTTGTTCCATTCCTCTTCAGGAATTAACACATCTACTCCATCCTTGTCAGTCTTCACATGATGTTTCCAACCAGAGTTTGCAACTCTCCAAGCCTTGTTGTCTAATGATTTTAGGAATGCAATCATCCTAGGTTTCCAATAATCATAATTAGAACCATCCAGAATTGGAGGTCTATTAGTGAATCCTATACCTTTATCCATAGTACCAGAACTTATTTCCCTAGATCTCACCCAGAATAAACAGGCAGGGTGCGTGCTCTGATGCCAATTGAAAATTCTGGCAAGCACACGATGGATGTTATTACCAAAGTTATAACATCCACTGTGACATTAACTGTTGTACTAACTAATTTAACTGTAAAGTAAAGCAGTAAAAACACAGTAATTGTTTACCCAGTTTAGTGTCAACAACACTTACATCTGGGGGCTACCAAGCCAGGGAGGAAATTCACTATTAGTAGAATCAATTCAAAGTCAAACAACCAGTTTGCACTTCTCACTTAATCCCTACCCAATGACACTTCAACCTAGAGACACTTTAGACCTGAGTATACCCACTCACTCCCCATCAATCACCATAGTGATATACAATTCACAATTGCAAAAGTCAATATGAAGAAATACTTCATACACACCTTGATCTTGCTTCACAGCTTTGGTCAAGGACTCACACACTCTTGCTTAACAGCTTTGAGTGAGACACTGCTTAGAATCTACCTAATCAATGCAATCATCCAACAGACAATTGCTTGAAGTACAAGTATTCCTAAGACTCAATTCACACGTGAAGACTAGCCTTTTTCACTCACAAGGACTCTCTAATTTGCACTCTCTATTCTTCTGTCAAGAGCTGCTGTTCAGGATTGCTTCTTCTGATATTTATAGCAACTGTCAGTCCTTTTGGGCCTTGGTGCATAAATTAGGTTTTATTCATAACAAACCTATTTTCAATGATCTGCACACTTGCCACTTAATTCAGGGATATTTTAGTTCGCCTAGGGCTTCTAGAAAGTCTCCTGATATTCAGCTTGAGCTCCTATTCTGTTTCCTGGTTTATAGCTACCAGAAAAACAAACCTGCGCTTGATGTCATACGACCCAAGTCTTAACATTGGGTATGACATCCAACTTAACTTGCTTTTAGCTAAGTCAACTTACCCTGCACAGACCATATTATGTATGCACTAACATCAGTCATGACATACATACATGCTCTAGTGTTTTGCCATAAAATGCAGCCAATCAAGAGCACTTACAGACATTTCTTCGTATTCGAATGGAAACTCACCTCCTACATTATTGTAGAAGTATAGGTGTTGCATCACTACAAGAACACAAATAATGACCATTCTTAAAAAAGGGTTTAAAAGGAAAAGGTGCACAAAGGCACAAAAGATTTGAATGAGTTTCGTCATTTTTTAAGTCTTTTGAAATTGTTTTGATATGCTTGAGATGTCTTAGCAATTATTTAAGAAAAAGATTTTGAAAATCACTTAACAAAGTCAAGATTTATTGAGAAAGTGGTTCATGTTTTAAAACAAGAGGATTTTGAAAATTAAAGAAGATGGAGGAGATGAAGAGACTATCTTAATAAAAGTAATAAAGTGGAAGTGTGTGAAAGTGTACTAACTAGGATCTATCCAACACTTGATAAGAGTCAAGACCAATAACCCATTCATTTGGAGTAATCCATAAGCAACAAGCAGATGAACACAAGAGGATCCAGACAAATAAAGTCACAGAGAGACATATAAGGCATCCAAGCTTGATTCAACGCCACATGTATCAAAGGAACTCAAAGTGTCAGGCAAGTGCAAAGTATCAGATGAACTTCCATGTTTCAGATAAGCGAGCTCCAGGCATGTGAAACCCTAATTCTAAGTCCATGGGTCCAAAACTTCTCAATGCACAGTATAGTAACCATATTCCAAGAGAGATTAAATTTTTTTTAGGGTTTTTCCTTTATTAATGTCTTTAAAGAAAAGAGAAAATGTCCAAGTGGACAAAGGAAAAAGAATCATAAACATAAACAATATGAAATTTAAATGTTAAAAGTAAAAGCATAAAAGTAAAGAGCAAGAAATTAAAGGACAATAATTAAATTGTGGAAATGTAAAGGCAATAAGATAAATGTTAGAAGTTAGGAGTTAATCGTTAGTGGTTATTGATCAAGGATCGATTTATCGATTAAGGACCAATGTAACACTATATTAAGCAATCGTAGTACAATCTATTAGGAAGATCATACTATGGGAGTCCGGTCAAATAAAATCTAAGCATTAAAAAAGTGTATTAGAAAATTAACATATAATTAATCTCTGAAAATACACAATGCACTTGGAAAAAAAGAAGAAGAAAGAAGTGGAATTAAGTATTAAAAAAAATTCCAAGTGTCATCCGATAAAGGAACCTATCAAAGCCTCAAAGTGTGAAGATGATTCAATAATCATTCAATCACATGTTTGAACCATTGAAGATAAAACTTCTTCAAGATCTCAACTAATGAATTTTTAAGTTGAAATTATCATACTCCCAACAAAAAATGACTAACACAAGCTAATCAAAACAAATGAATCCAAAGAACAAGAAAATGTCACAAAAATAGAAAAAAAATGAAAAAAATAAAAAGTATAATAAAAAAAAGTAAGAAAGAGTGGAGGTAAGGTGCTAGGTTGGAGGTGAGTGTAGAAATAAATTGATTTGACCCAAAGGCCCATGCTGAAGTCACATAGGAAAACAACAAGTAAAAAACACAATTCAGCAACCTCACAAACACAAACGCGCATCTCCTTCTTCTTCGTTTATATGGCGGCATACACAAGTCTCCGCCGTACCGGATCTCACCGTCGGCCGTGGAGATATTTACTTCACCACCACCTGCTCTATTTATTTCAACGTGTTAGCTTGGAATCTATGAACAAATCCTCCAAAAACTCCTCTCGAAGACGAAGACCGACTCAAGATTTAAAAAGAATTTAAATAATCTCAGGTTTGAAATTTGTTACTCTTACTCTTCTATTTCCTTGTGATTCTGAGGTTGCTACTGCGAATAGGTAGAGAGTGTTGGTGCAAAGGTAGAATAAATGATGAAATAGGGAAATATTCTAATAAGAATGACGGCAGAAGAAACAGTATTAAGAGTTACAATGATTGTCACCCTATTTATAGGCTAAAACTAGGGTTACTAGAATAAGATAAAATACTGAAATACCCTCTAACAAACTTATGGGCTTAAGAAAATAATATAATAAAATATGAATTATTACTAATACCATCCCTTAATTCATATTCCATCAAAACTTGTAACACCAATTCCATCCCTTAATCTGAGAAATTGACCAGTCTTGATAGCTTTCGTCAGAACATCTGCCAACTGCTTCTGAGTGCTGCAGTGTACAACTTCTAACACTCCACTCTGAACTTGATGTCTCAGAAAATGATACTTGGTCTCAATATGCTTGCTTCTCCCATGCAGCACTGGGTTTCTGGCAAGGTTGATTGCAGACTTGTTGTCAATCATCAACTTCAGAGGTTTGTCTACCTTAATCTTCAGATCCTGCAACAGATTCAGAATCCACATAGCTTGGCATGCAGTAACAGCACCTGCAATGTATTCAGCTTCACAGGTTGACAACGCCACAACAGGTTGCTTCTTGGAACACCAAGAAATGGGACCTCCCAGAAATTTGAACAAGTACCCAGATGTACTTCTTCTGTCAACTCTGTCTCCACACCAATCAGAGTCTGAATAACTCAGAAGTTCTGACTCATTATTTCCTCCAGAGGGAAATAACACTCCATACTTCAGAGTTCCTTTGATATACCTCAGAATCCTGACAGCAGCTTGGTAATGGGACCACTTAGGTTTACTCATGAACCTACTAACCATCCCAACTGAGTAGCAAATATCAGGTCTGGTATTGCACAGATACCTCAGAGAACCAACCAACTGTTTGAAGGTTGTAGCATCCACATCCTTTCCTTCAGAGTCTGAATCCAGTTTCTGATTTGTATCAGAAGGTGTGACAGCCATCTTACAATTCTTCAGATCAAATCTCTTCAGAAGTTCTAATTCATACTTGAGCTGATGCAAAATGATACCTTTCTCAGAATATCTGAACTCCATCCCTAGAAAGTATGTCATTTTGCCTAGATCAGTCATTTCAAATTCATTCATCAGAACTTTCTTGAACTTGGCTATCTCCTGTTCAGAACTTCCAGTCAATAGTATATCATCAACATATAAACATACCAGAGTCATATTGCCTTCAGAAGTATGCTGAACATAGACACCGTACTCCATCTCACATTTCTGAAAGCCTTGCTTCTTGAAAAATGAATCAATCTTCTGATTCCAAGCTCTGGGCGCTTGTTTCAATCCATATAGAGCTTTGTATAATCTGTACACCATCCCTTCCTGATTCTTTTTCACAAATCCAGGAGGTTGTGACACGTAAACTTCTTCTTCTAATGGACCATTCAGAAATGCAGATTTTACATCTAAATGCATCAGAGGCCAATTCCTGTTAGCAGCTATTGCAATCACCATTCTGATTGTTTCATGTCTTGCTACAGGTGCAAACACTTCAGAATAATCCAGCCCAGGTTTCTGTAGAAATCCTCTGGCTACCAACCTTGCTTTATGTTTGCCAATTGAACCATCTGGCTTTAACTTCTGCTTGAAAACCCATCTGACGCTGATGGCTTTCTTGTCTTTTGGAAGTTCTGTCAGCTTCCAAGTCTTGTTTCTCTCTATAGCATCAAGTTCTTCTTTCATGGCCTTCAGCCAGAGCTTCTGCTTAAGAGCCTCCTCTGTACTTATAGGTTCAGAGTCTACTAACATGGCACACTGAATAACTTCTCCTTTAGAGTCTACTTCAGTGTCTTGCAGCATGTCAAATTCTGCAAATCTTCTGGGAACGCTTCTGATTCTTTGTGGTCTCTGAACTTGTTCAGAGTCTTGAGCTTCAGAGTTTCTAGCTTTAGATGATTGACCTCCAGAGCTTTGACCATCTTCAGAGTCTGGCATATTTCCAGAGTCTGAATTGCCACCAAGATCTGGATTGCCATCAGAGTCTGAATCATCAGAGTCTGGGTCATCTGGGTCACCTTCATCTTCTGAGTCTTCTTCAGAGTTTGAATCAGTATCAGAGTCAGAGTCAACGTCAGGGTTTACTCCAACTTCAGAAATTCTTAACTCTGGCCTTTCTTCAGAGGTTCTAACATCAGAATCAGATTGAGACTTATCCCAATTCCAAACTTCTGATTCCTTCACAATCACATCTCTGCTGAATTCAATTTTATTGGTTTCTGGACAATAGAGCTTGTATGCACCTGTACTGTGGTACCCTATCAGAATCATCACTTTGCTTCTATCATCCAGCTTCTGTCTTCTGGCTTCTGGAACATGTTTATAGCAAACAGAACCAAATACCTTCAGATGACTAACACTTTGCTTGTCTCCAGTCCACTTCTGCATAGGAACTATTTCCTTCAACTTCTTCGTAGGACATCTGTTGAGTACATACGTTGCAGTGGCAACAGCTTCTCCCCAGAGCTTCTGAGGAAGCTTCTTCTCCTTTAGCATGCTTCTCACCATATCAAGCAAAGTACGGTTTCTTCTTTCAGCAAGACCATTGTGTTGAGGGGTATAAGGAGCAGTAACCTCATGCTCAATTCCATTCTCCTCACATAACTTCTGGAACTCTTTGGAGTTATACTCACCTCCACCATCAGTTCTAAGAATCTTCAACTTCTGACCACTCTGATTCTCAGCCTTCATTCTGAACTTCTTGAATTCATCAAACACCTCGTGTTTGAACTTAATAAGGGATACCCATGTCATTCTTGTGAATTCATCAACAAACAACACAAAGTATTTGTTCCCTCCAATTGATGCTACTGGAAATGGACCACACACATCAGAGTGTACAACTCCCAAGGCATGTTTTGCTCTTGGAGCAACTTCTGATGCAAATGGCAATCTTGGTTGTTTTCCTTCCATGCAAACTTTGCATGACTTTTCAGGCTTCTTAATTGCAGGAATTCCATGTACCAATTTCTTTGAATTCAGATGTTGTAAGCTTCTGAAATTCAAATGACCAAATCTTCTGTGCCACAGCTCACTCTCCTTCTCAGTACTTGTTGCACTAAGACACTCTGAGTCTGCAGTTCTGACATTCACCTTGAATGTTCTATTCCTTCCCTGTTCTGACTCCATAATCAACTTCTGATTACAGTCATACAGCTTCAGAAGATTATCCTTCATGGTAACTGAAAAACCTTTCTCAATTAATTGTCCCACACTCATCAGATTGCTTCTGATGCCAGGTACATACCACACGTTCTGAATCAATGCTGTTTTCCCATTGTTCAAAGTCACTCTGACATTTCCCATACCTTCTGCATTAAGATATTTGTCATCAGCACATCTGATCTTTGTCCTTTTTCAGAGTCAAAGTCAACCAGCCATTTCTTGTTTCCAGTAAGATGATTTGAACAGCCAGTGTCCATATACCACCAGTCTGTCAGATCATCAGATTCAGAGGCCATCAATAGCACAGATTCGTCATCAGAACTTCTGGCTATATTTGCTTCTTCTGATTTCTTCTCCTTGTTTGACCAACAATCTCTAGCAAAGTGACCAAACTTCTTACAACAGTAACATTGGATCTTCTTCTTGTCATACTTCTCTTTTCCCTTCTGAGCATTCTTTTGTCTATCAGAGGTTGAGCTTTCTGACTTCTGACCACCATCAGATCTTCTCCTGGCTTCTGACTGCTTCTGATACCTCCTATCAGAAGTTGCTTTCAGAGCCTGCTGCTCTACTTCCCTTTCAGAAGTTCTCTCAGTCAAACGCAACTCTTGCGCTTCTAAACTGCTCTGCAGCTCTTCAATTCTCATGGTACTCAGATCTTTGGAATGTTCTATTGCTACCACAATGTAATCAAATTGAGAGGTAAGGGATCTCAATACCTTCTCCATGATTGTTTCTTCAGAAAGAGTTTCTCCACACGCCTTCATCTCATTAGTGATCAGAATCACTCTAGAGATGTATTCAGAAACTTTCTCATTATTCTTCATGTTGAGATTCTCATATTGCTTTCTCAAGGACTGAAGCTTCACCTTCTTCACTGATGCGTCACCACCATAACATCTAACCAGTGTGTCCCACGCAGCCTTTGCTGTCGTTGAATCTGCAATCTTCTCAAACACATTTACATCAACACATTGATGAATGAAGAACAATGCTTTCTGATCCTTCTTCCTTACTTCCTTCTGCGCGTTTTTCTGTTCATCGGTTGCATCTGCTGCTATTGGAACATAACCATCAGTGACAAGATCTAGAACATCTTGAGCACCAAATAGTACACGCATTTGGATCATCCAACGATTCCAGTTTTTACCATCAAATACTGGAAGTTTGGTGTTCATGTTGCCGTTTCCGTTCATCTTCTACTTTGCACAATACACTCAGATTTCTCACACAGTGTTTCCCAACCCACAGAATAAAATTCTGATCAGATTTTGTTCAAGATTCAACACGAATCTAAGAATCAAAATCAAACACACAAGACCTCACGTTCACTCGTGTTTCCCGTGTTTCCCAATGAATCTGAACCGGAGCTCTAGATACCAATTGTTGGTGCAAAGGTAGAATAAATGATGAAATAGGGAAATATTCTAATAAGAATGACGGCAGAAGAAACAATATTAAGAGTTACAATGATTGTCACCCTATTTATAGGCTAAAACTAGGGTTACTAGAATAAGATAAAATACTGAAATACCCTCTAACAAACTTATGGGCTTAAGAAAATAATATAATAAAATATGAATTATTACTAATAGAGAGCTTGTTCTAGCTGTGTTGTTGAAGCTTGTGGATGTCGCGTGAATTGATGTTGTAGCGTTTGTGAGTTGTTGTGCGTTGAAGAAATAGTTGTGGTTCTGTGAATTTGAAGGAGTGTGATGAAATTATTGTGTTGTTCAGTTGAATTTGTTTTGAATTTTTGGCAGGTTATGAAACTTGAAGATGATTGAAGTTTGGTGATGGAAGGTTTTAGTTGAATTGAAGATGAAGTTAGAAGGGAATTTCATCCGGTTTTCTTGGCTTCAAAAAGCTTGAAGAGTGAAGAGAATGATACTTCTATTTATAGATGATTGGAGGTGAATTGTGATTTGAAATGTGTAAATTTTCATTGCCGTTTGATTGCATTTTGCGTAGTCGTTTTGGCATTTGCAGGTTGTTGCATTTCATTTGGCTTTGAGGTCATGTTTGAAGTTGTTTTGATGCTCACATTTTGAATATTCATGCTTGTAATTGTTTTAACGTTTTGCATTTTGTGTGACTAGTCAGCTTTGGCTCGTACTTGGCTGCATTTGCTCGTTGTTTTACAGCTTGCTTGTCATGCTGAAGTTTTGGAAGGGCTAACGTGAAGCTGGGCATAAAGGTAGCTCATGAAGGCTTGGCAACTCGGTCATGGCTTGTGCCGTGAAGAGTAACAACTTAAAATTGGAGGCTTAGACTGCATCTTGGAATATAACAAGAAGATGGGCCGTGTTAGCATGACTTCATAGGCCTTTTCTTCATATTATTATTTTATTTTTTTGCAATTTGTAAATGGAATTTCACTTTTGTAGGATTTTTCGTAACATTTTTGTAACGTGGATTTGGTATAGAATTGGTTTAGAAAAAAAATGGATAAGAAAAAATGGAAAATTGGAAAATGGATAAAATTGGATTAAAGGGTAATTAGGAAAATGGTTTCAAGTGAGAATTAGGATTAAAAAAAAGATAATGAACATAGACATGAATAAGAAGGGTGGATTTAGGAAAAATGGATAAAAATATGGATATAGATGGATAATGAATGGTTTAGAAAAATGGATATGCACCTCCACCAATATTTTTCATACACAGTCATAAAACTTTGATTTTTAATTCCAACATCTTGAATAATGAACAGGAATCAACCATCAAAAACCATTGATGCACAGATTGATTGAATATCCACCAATTTTGACTTGTACAGACAAATTTTTGAATCTTTGGTTAAAACTGAATCACTTTGAATTTTTTTGAATCAATCTCTGGGAAAATAAATCCACAGGTTAAACACATTTGAATTAATGGACTTAATCATGATAAATTTGAACTTCACACAAGACAACCTGACTTTGAATGCACATTGCCTGAGAAGTAGCCCACTGATATAGATAACTTGCAATTGAAGCAAACTCTTGATGGTTTGACCAAGATTAGGTCAAACTCCCATCTGATCTTGACTTGAATGATTAACCACATTTTACTTGAAACCAAGGACTTTGTCTCTTTACACCTATGTAGAACCCTAATCACACAGAGAAAGAAAACAAACAAACTACAATATATTTTCCACGAGGCCAAAGTTCAATCAATGAACAAACTAGAGAGAAACGGTTAAACAAGACTCCACCGAATGAGGAAATAACTCAACTGGGGAGCGGTTTCGTCTAGATAAATAGCTAGAAAGGAAAACTAAAGCAAAAATTTTGTACGAGGAATAAACTCAGTGGGGGATTAGAAAGAATATACACTTTCTGCTTAAGGTAGACACTCTAATTGAGAGAGGATACACACACTCTGTGGTGGATAACAACACCAGAGAAAGTGGATAAGTGTAGTAAACCAAAATTTGATCTCCCCTTTTGCCTTTTCCATAAGCATGTGCATTTGCATCGCTGGCATGCGCACTAGCACTTTTTCTCTGTGGTTTTGTTGCAAGAATATTCAAGTTTACTAAGCCCAATTAATTGCATCCTCACAAGGACATCACATAATCAACACAAGCTAAAAATAAAGGTTTCCATGCTTATTCATCAAAACAAGAGGTCAGAAAATCAGAATCATGGTCACATCACTTTTTTTAAGAAAATTGGGCAAGTTTTGCCTGTGGTAATCAATTACCACTTTGCTAGGCAAAATTAAGTAATCGATTACCATATGTAAATGAGCAGATTTTGCTACATTTTCATAAGAGTGACTTTTCCACTACTTCGTTGGGGTTTTACTTGGTTCTAGCATTGTGTGGAATATTCTAGACATTTCAAGATCTTTCAAGACACTTCAAGGCATTTATTCCAATACATCACTTTGAATCAAGACTACAATATAACTTCATTCCCAAGCATGAGGACCATTTGATTTAGACTTGCATTGGGATCACTCCACCGAGTTAACAACTAACTAATTAAGTCAACTTATGACTCAGTTAGTTAGATGTAACTAACTCTAAAGCAAGCTCCAAATCTAGCAACTCCAAACTGTTAGAACACAAATTGGTTCTTAATATATCTCAATGTTTTGATGATAACATTAATGAAATTTTGTATAGAGAAAATATATACTTTAATTTTGTTCAAGTGTTTTGTTTCAGATATCAAATAAATATTCATCTGAAGACAAAAAGAATTCCTCTAAACATTATAACGCTAAGCTCTTAGCGTAGAAGTGCAGCTACAGAAAACTCTGGAGCGCTAGCTGCAGAAGACTCTGAAGCGCTAACTATAGAAGACTCTGAGCGCAGAGTATAACGATTCAGTATATTCAGAAGACTCTGTGAGAACTCAACGCTGCAACCTACAGAGGCTCTGAGAATCAAGTACACTCTGATCATTCATTCACGCTACGCACTTTGCTGCAAAACTCTGGATAGAGTGACTTTGATAAAGAAGAACATGGAACATCATCAGAGGATCTGATGCAAGATTATTTTTCATATCTGTTCATTTGAAAAGATATTGTTCAAGAAAGATACGTTGCTAAACCCAATGTCTACCAAAGGCACTATTTCTCATTCGTGTATGGCACATGAATTCAGGCAAAAAGGGAATGTCAAATCAAGACGAAAAGTATTTGTCCTTTCTGTCTACATATTACAGTACTTTCATCTACACACTATTTGAGAAAGTGGAGTATATAAAGAAGTCTCCATCAACACTTCAAGCAGAAGAATTCCAGAAAAACAATCCAAGGAACATTTGAAAAACAATCAACATAGAAACTCATACAAAGAAAAACACAAGTACATCAAACAACTTTCTACATCAAACACATAAGCTTTATTTGTTCTTCATATTGTGTAAAAATCACAGTTGTGATAATAGCTTTTTAGAAGCACTTAAACACATTGTATTTTATCTTTGTAAAAGTTCCTTGAGAGACCAAGTTGTGGTCAGGATTCTTGAGAAGACTAAGACAGTTTGTCTTAGTGATATCACTGTAATCAGGTTTTGATTTAGTGGATTAAGTCCTCTTTTGACAGAGGCGAAATCACCTTGGCCGGGTGGACTGGAGTAGTTTGAGTTCAAACGAACCAGGATAAAAATAACATGTTATTTTCTATTGTCATAATTGTTTTTGAAAACCCCTTATTCAACCCCCCCCCCCCTTCTAAGTGTTTTCCTACCTTCACAAACCTCTACTCTATATAAAAGAAATCTTCATCATTTCACAGAGAACCCTTGATCATTCTCTCATTCTTCACTCTCTCATTTCTGTCAATTCTCTCTGCATTTTCTGTAACTTCTTTACACTCATCTTCATCTTCTTTCCAAAACCATACTAGAGCTCAATTTTCACCATTAAAGAGTAGCAAATTTCACATTGAAACTACTTTTCTCTTGAGCTTAAACCTCTATCACAATGCATTTCTTCTTGGATCTCTACAATAACAACAACTTCAACTTTAATTAAAATAATCGATTCAATCGTTTCGGTGCAAGTTCGATTTCGGAGCTTTTATCGCGTTTCGATCAGTTTCACTATGATTTGTTCTCAAGCTTGGAATTCTATGGTTTTCTTGGCTTGTTTTCATAACATATCACTAGCCACACTCACTAAGGCAATCCTCCGCCTTATAGGTTGAGAATTCGCACTCGATTTACTATTTTCGATCACTTTTGTGCGTTTACGTTGTAGCTTCAATAGCGTTTTGGTGTGAATTGATCATTTAATTGTTTTGGTTCTTGATCTTGATGATTAAATGATTCTATTGATGCTTAATTGTTGATTATGGACTTAATTTTTTGTGTACAAACGCAGGCTATAACATGTGGATGATTGGATGAGTGTTTAGTTGCTGGAAGTGCTTTTTGAAAGATGATTTTTGCCACTGTCGCAGTGGTAATCGATTACCCTGCCATTTTTCCACGTTTTTTTGAAGTTTTCCAGTAGGTAGTCGATTAACCATATGCAAGTAATCGATTACCATTGAGACAAAAGGCCATTTTTGTGTTTTTTCAAGTTTGTTTGATATTCTTTCGTCATTTGACTTCCATGGCTTGATATGCTTAATATTTGTGATGTTTTATGAGCTGTTCAACTTCTGTTTGAAGCATGTATGCAAACTTTCGATGCAGGATCTGTTGATTCTTGGAATTGTTTACATATTTTGACATTGTATGATCATATTGATTCTTACACACTTTGCTTACACGATGACATGATTTGTGATTCATGCTAATTGACATTTGGCACTGCCTTGAAATTTCATTCTTGATCATATTAAGTTTGTTCTTTTGTTGAGCAAGTTTAATTTTGTATAATCAATAATCTGCACATTTTCTTTAACAATCTTTCGACTTGCTTGAAAGATTGTTGGCTTGTTCATTCCCTTTTGGTTAATTGATCGAAACTATGTTTCGATTAGTTGATCTTCCCTTTGTTTCCTCTTTAGGATCTTTTAGAGCCTTGTTCTCTCAATCCCCTGCTGATTCGAAGTTCAGCACAACATATTGGGGCACTATACAACTTGCATCATTTCTCTGTTGGAGTTCCGGACTACACTTTGGGTACTAGAGAAGGAGTGAGGATGAAGTCTGTCTTACCCGCTTTTTGACTGTTTCTGGGAAAGGGCGTTTGGTCCTTACACCCATAATAAGACACCTTTTTTCCCAAGTTGTGGTGTCTCTTGAGTTTGATCCTTGATCGCATGCACTCCAATCATTGTCTCTTAGTTTACTTTCCTCCTTTCAATTCAACACCCTTTTCTCTTTTTGCCAATCATTATTCTTTGATTTCCTATAAGAGTTGTAATCACCTCTTTCTTTGGCTAATCAACCGTTCTTGGGGTTAAAGCCAAATTCTATAATATACCACCATTCTACAAAATATCCACCATCAGATTCAAAAGCCACCAATAGCACAAGTTCATTATCAGAGTTTCCTCTTGTTATGTTTTCTTCTTCTGCTTTCCTTTCCTTGTTTGGACAAAAATCAACAATAAAGTGGCCAAACCTATTACAACAATAGTACTAAACCTTCTTCTTGTCAAACTTCTCTTTTCCCTTATGATGTTTCTTCTCATCATGGTTGGAGGTTTATGACTTCTGATAACCACCACCATGTCTCTTCTTGGCCTCTGACCAAGATTAATTCTGATTCATCTTACCAGAAGATGCTTTTAGAGCCTGTTCTACCTCAATTTCAGTGTTTCTCTCAGTCATACGCAACTCTTGTGCCTCTAGATTACTCTGCGATTCTTCAATTCTCATGGTGTTGAGGTCCTTAGAGAGTTCAATTGCTACAATATTGTAATCAAATTAAAGAGTAAGTGATCTCAGTACCTTTTCAATTACTTGTTCATAGAGAGTTTTTCCACAAGATTTCATCTCATTTGTGGTCAAAATCACTCTAGAGATGCAATTAGGTACCTTCTCATTGTTCTTCTTGTTGAGATTCTCATACTACTTATGTAGAGAGTGAAGTTTCACCTTGTTCAATTATTCATAACCGTCCTAGCACCGTACCAGTGTGTCCCACACATCCTTCGCCGTTATTGAATTAACTTCTCAAACACATTCGTATCCACACACTGATGGATATAGAACAACGCCTTCTGATCCTTCTTCCTTGTTTCTCTATACGCGTTTCTATGCACTTTTATTGCATCTGCTACAACCACAGTGTAACTGTCATTGACGAGATCAAGAACATCTTAAGCACCAAATAACACACGCATCTAAATCATCCATCGATTCCAATTCTTTCCATCAAAGACTGGAAGTTTTGTGTTCAAGCCATTGTTTCTGAAATTCTGGCTAGCACACGATGGATGTTATTATGGATGTTATAACATCCACTGTAACACAAACTATTGGAATAATTAAAAAGCTATAAAGAGAAAGCAGTAAATCACACCAGTAATTGTTCACCCAGTTCAGTGTCAACAACACTTACATCTGGGGGCTACCAAGCCAAGGAGGAAATTCACTATCAGTAGAATTAATTCAGAGCCAAACAATCCTAGTTTTCACTCCTCACTTAAGACCTACCCAATGACACTTCAACCTAGAGACACTCTAGACCTAAGTATTACCACTCACTCCCCCTCAATCACACCACAATGATATCCAATTATAATTACAGATGACTGTTGAAGTTATACTTCAAATACACCTTGATCGTGCTTCACAACTTTGATCAAGAACACACCACTCTTGCTTAACAGCTTTGAGTGTTCCACCAGCTTAGAAACTACCTAACCAATGCAATTCTACAACAGACAATAGCTTGGTGAACAATTATTCCTAAGCCACAATACAAACGTGAAAAACAATCTTCTTCACTCACAAGGATTCTCTATATGCACTCTCTGATCTTCTGTCAATAGCTGCTCTTTTAAGATTGCTCTTTCTGTTTTTATAGCAGCAGTCAGTCCTTGGGCCTGGGTGCATAAATTAGGTTTAACCATAACAAAACCTATCTTCAACAATTTGCACGCTTGCCGTTTAATTCAGGAGCATTTGTTTCGCTTTAGGGCTTCTAAAATGTCTCAGGTCTTTTAGCTTGAGCTTCTAATAAGTTTCCTGATTTCTAGCTACCAGAAAAACAAATCTGCTCGGCTGATGTCATACGATCAGTGTCATGACATTCAGTATGACATTCAGCTTTATTTACTCATATATTTTCTTGCATAACACTCTTCATGTATGTCCTAACATCAGTTATGATATTTACTCATACATTAATGTTTTGCCTTAAAATGCAGCCAATCTAAAGCACTTACAGTTTCCATCTTTCATCTTCGATCTTGTGCAAATTCACTCAAAAACTCACCAACAGTCGTGTCTCCCAATCCCTCAGAATTAAGAAATGCGACTTTGTTTCGACTCAGATCTTCAATTCACTGTTAATTGAATGAGTGGAATTAATCACACACGCCTTACGTATACTCGTGTTTCCCGTTACTAAATCTGAATCGGAATTCTAGATACCAATTGTTGGAGCACAAGGTTGAAGATGAAGAAAATCAGAGAGAGAGAGAGAGAGAGAGAGAGAGAGAGAGAGAGAGAGAGAGAGAGAGAGAGAGAGAGAGAGAGAGAGAGAGAGAGAGAGAGAGAGAGAGAGAGAGAGAGAGAGAGAGAGAGAGAGAGAGAGAGAGAGAGAGAAAGAGTTGTAACTAACTTCTTGATAACAGAATAAAAACAATTACAAAAAGAGAACTCTAATTTGTTAGTTCTATGATTGGCAACAATTTTGGTAAAACTTGGTGTTATCACAAGATGTTCTATAGGATGTCTTGACATATGATCTTAGCATTCTGCAGATGGTTATTTTTATTGTTGCAGGGTTTAGTTCATGATGTCAAGTGTGATGTCCTGACATTTGTGAACAGAACATTCAGTGAGAATGTTTTGGTTTGATTGTTGCGTTTTTGTGCAACTCTTTGCGCTGTTGTGATTAGAGATTTAGTGGTTCAAATATGTGTTGGAAATAGTCCTTATTCAAAAGAGTTTTTGGTGCATAATTCGTGGAGTATTTATGAAATCTTTTGTGCTATTTTCTGAAGAAGATCTTGAAGATTTGAAGAGTGATTTGATTTGATTTGATCAAATCTGAATTGGTTTTAATTATGAGAAGATTTGGAGTTTGATTTGATTTGATCAAATCTGAATTGGTTTTAATTATGAAAATATTTGAAGAATTATCTAATTTGATTTGAATTATCTAATTAGATTTTATCAAATCAGAGTTAGTTTTTGCTAAAGCCCAAGCCCGTTCAAAGTGTTACTATATAAAGACCTCACAATCCTATTTTAAAGAACACATAAGCTAGGGTTGAGAGTGTGCATTGTTAAAGGAATAAGGTTTTTACCTTCTTGTGTTATTGTTATTTGTGAGTCATTCACTTATCACTTTGATGTGTGAGTCATTCACTTATCACGAGTGCATTGTTCTTGATTGAAACTTATAAGCAAGATCAAGTATTGTCTTTGAAGAGTGTCTTCTATGTTGTATTAATATGTTGTTATCACTGATGTGATTAAGGGGGAGTGAGAGGTGTCTCATATCTAAGAGTGTCTTAGATAGAAATTTCAAGGGTAGAGATTAGGTGTGAGGATTGTAAACTAGAGAGAGTTTGTTGAGAATCTTCAAACTAATTCTAC
>CAWUDS030002463.1:0-50949 GCA_963859935.3 Lathyrus sativus
TTATCTTTTATATCTTTTATAAAAGAATTAAATTATATTTTTATAAAATATTTATTACAAATTGTAGAAAATAGTTAATATTTTAAGAGTAATGTTGCTAAAGAAATAATTAATATAACTGATGACTTAAAATAATATTTATAAACAAATAAATCATATTCAAAAATATATATTTAAAGATAAAGATGGAAAATAAATGATAATAAAAAAAAATCATTTGAAACTAATTGGATTATAGCGAAACTCAAATGTAAGAAGGATGTTCTTTTGGTACAAATGATGTACTTTAATTGTCAAGAAAATAAAATTGTAAGAATAATGTGTGTTGCCATGTTATTTATTTAAAGATATGAATAATGTGCTTTGATTTATTAAAAAATAACTTAATATAAAACTAGTTGTTTTGATGAAGAAAAAAAATGAAAATCTACTTTATTCTTTGGAAAAAAAACGATTTTGATATCATATGAAATCAATTATTTTCCATCCATTTTAAAATTGTTTTATTTAAATTTGTTCCCACTGATTCAAAAATATAATAAAACTATTAAGGAAAATAACATTTTTATTAAATTAACTCTTTATTAGTTCTCAATATCATAATTGTGAAATCTAATGGTTTGAAATATAATGATTAGAAATATAGTAAAAATTCGACGTCTTTTTTATCTAATTTTCATTAACGGTGTCTATTTATGCATCTGTGGTATCCTACTTGGCAACATAGTCACCATCTTTTTCATTTTGTATGGTTTTCTTCTAACGTGTTCGCAAGTTTGAACCTTAAATTGACTCAGAAGTCACATGTAACACCTTACTTCTCGATTTAATAATTAATTAATAAAATATAATTCTATCCAAGTATGATGTCACTTCACAATCCAAGAAGTTTGAATGTTACTTCATTTAATCAAAAATTATAGTCCAAACAGCGAAATTAAACAAAAGTATGGTATCCATAGCCTCAACAAATCGCCGACACCAAAAATGGTTCAATAATTACTTTAAATTAAAAGATATGTAATTGTCTAACATAAAGAAAACAACATGTTCCTCGATGTTACGTATCAGAGCAACTTCACTAATAGACTCGACCGATAGCAACATAAGGTACATTTCTAACTATTCAGATAACTGATTGTCTATACTCCGAAGGAGCACAAACACGACAAATACAAAAGATATGAGAAATTCATTCATATAATAAACAGTGTATAATAATTAAAAGAGTAGTATTTATACACACAAATCACATTCATTCACAATCACATTCTCACCACAACAAATACACAAGCACAACATAACTACAATGCAATGAGACCCGACAATATTACACGATGCATGTGGTATAAATTCTTATCAATGGTTCATCATATGAACTTGATTCCCCCTTCGGAATCCCAAACTGCCCCTTCTAAGTTCTGGATAAGTCTTTCCTCCCCCTTTGAACCTATGACTTATCTCCTTCAACATATCAACAACTCATGCATGACATGGTAATAATGCAATTAACATAACAATTATAATAATATTTAGTGATCCACACTCGATCATACAATTGCAATCATACCTAATGTAATCCACCCTTGCTACCACCAATATAATCAAACATATCATCCCAATCATTCACAACACATCAAATAATTTGTCAATACGAACCTCGTCTGCATTCATCACATCATACGCTTATTTTCCACCTGCTTCCGACCTCTGATGAAATAGTTAAAAATATTTGATCCCTAAAACAAAGTTATAGCCCTTTGTTTCAGTTACCTAACTCTTTAAATTTCGTCTCAAAATGATTTAAGAGTTGTAAGTTATGATCAAAATAGTGCACGAAGACGTTACTAAAAAGTTGTTGTTTTTCTAAAATTTCCAACACGAATTTCATCTTCTTCAACCCCAAAAACGTCCATGTAGTCATTACCAAAAATATTTTATCCATGAATCAAAGTTATAGCACTTTATTTCCGCTATCCAACGCTTCACACCCCATCCCAAAATAATTTATGGGTTAAAAGTTATGATCAAACCCGTACACGAAGGCATTACTAATATGTTATTTTTCTGAAATTTTCAACACGATTTTCATATTCTTCCACCCCAAAAACATTCATGAAATCATCACCACAAATATTTCGCGATTTTAAACTCAATCATAAACATATCAATATCAATCACCACTTATATTCTTATAATCACACCAATAAATTCATGATTCCATACCCTATCATCATCTTAATAATCATCTCAAACCTTTAATATACAACAAACATAAAATTCAACAACAATTCAAAATTCATCATCAACAAATATCAATTGTTATAGTCACAACAATTACAACTCATTCCTCACGATCATGGTCACAAATAAACAACAATCATAACATGACATAAGACCAACCTAAGAGGGTAAGGACCTCTCACCACCCTCTCATGATTAAACACCCTTATAGAAATAGTTCCCCCCCCCCCCCCCCCCCCTCTATCTTATAATTTTAAGTTCCAAGTTCTTCTACAATAGTGGTCTTCTTTTTCTTCCTACCCTTGCCATTTACCCCAACGCTCCCTTTTCCAATTCTTTCACGTATGTTCCCCATTCTCTATTCTCTCTTCACCTTCTTATAAGTAAATCAGCTTAATCCTTTATTTTTAGTTTATTGTTAAATCATATTATTATTTCTTCTAATATCTGAATATTGTTAAATCAAATATATATATTATTATCTCTATATTATCATTGTTATTTTAAATAAATATTGACATTTATTATTACTAATAAATTAATTTAATTATATCTAATAGTAATAGTAATAATCTCATTGTATCCAACACCAGCTACTTCTTGTTAATTACTACCACACCCCTCACTTAAAATTTTAATATTCTAGGAACACTACCCCATATCCAAGGCTCCCTTACTACCTCAACCATTCGAAACACATACAATACAGTAAATTATTCTATAGAATTAGATAATTCAAATGGGGTGTTACAACTCTCCCCCGCTTAGAATATTTTCGTCCTCGAAAACTTACTTGATAAAAGCAACTCTGGATACACTTCTTGCATCCAATTCTCTAGCTCCCAAGTCATATTTCCTTCAGCATCTCCTCCCAGAAAACTTTCACTAGAACAATCTCACTGCTCCTCAGCTTCTTTAACTCTCGATCCTCAATCCTCACAGGTAATGTTTCTACCGTAAAGTTATCCCTGACTTGCACATCATCCATCTAATCACATTATATGAATCAGGAATATACTGCCGAAATTACGACACGTGGAACGCGTCATGCAAATTTGAAAGATTGGGTGACAAGGTCACTATATAAGCCAAAATTCCAATTCTCTGATAAATCTGATACAGACCGATAAACTTAGGAGTAAGCTTATTTGATTTTAGTGCACGCCCCACACCAGCCATGAGATTTACTCTTAGGAACACATGACCATCTTCTCTAAATTCCAGATTTATCCTCCTCTTATCATGGTAGCTTTTTGGCCTACTTTGTGATGCTTTCATTTTATCTCGAATTAACTTCACCTTCTCAATAGTTGTGGATAATTTTCGGTCAAAGTACAACACTCTCACCAGATTCATACCAACATAGAGGTGTCATACACCTCTGACTGTATAATGCTTCAAACAACGTCATTCCAATACTACATGAAAATTGTTATCATAAGTGAACTCGACCAATGGCTAGTGATTATCCCAAGTACCTCCTTATTCGAGTACACAAGCCCTCAACAAGTCACTCAATGACTGAATAGCTCTTTCTGTCTGACCATCAATCTGCGCATGATAAGTAAAACTCAACCTTAGATTAGTACCTAAAGCTTCATGCAAACTTTCTCAAAATATGGATGTAAACTGTGGGTCTCTATCAAAAACTATACTCGACGGAACACTATGTAACTTCATGATTACCCTGATATAAATCTCAGTCAAATTGTGTAACGGGGAACTGATATTTATCAGAATAAAAAGGTTGATTTCGTCAATCTATCAACAAAAACACGTATTGCATCAAACCCTCTTGAAGTATTTGATAATCCGGTCACGAAATCCATCGAAATACTATCACATTTCCACTTTGGAATATCCAATGGTTGCATCAAACCCAAAGTTTTTTGGTGCTCTACCTTTGAGTTTTGGCAAGTCAAACATACATACACAAACTGCGCCACATCTTGTGAAATTTTGGTATCAGATATGAGATGTCGAAGGTGATGTCGCGACACTAACATCTGAATTAATATCAGCTTAATAACAAGGTAATAAACATAATATGAAAGCAGTAAACAACACAAGCAATTGTTAACCCAGTTCGGTGCAACTCACCTATATCTCGGGGCAACTAAGCCAAAAAGGAAATCCACTAAAACATAATTAGTTTGAAGATTCTCAGTAAACAACCTCAGGTTTACAATCTTCTCACCTAATGTCCACCAGTGCAATTTCTATCTAAGAATCTCTTAGATATAAGACCCTTCTCACTTTCTTTCATTCACACAACAATGATAAATCTAATACAAAAAATGATGAAGACACACTTCAAAACAATACTTGAGTTTGCTTAAAAGCTTCAATCAAGAACAAAATACTCATGCTTAAAAGCTTAGAGTGGACACATACAACTCAATAAACTCAGTTTAATTCAAGCATCTAAGTGATAAATGAAAGGCTCACAAGAACACAATACAACTCTAATTCTTAAGTAATGCACACATAAAACTCTAGCTTCACTGGTATTCAATTAGGATTGATAGGTCTTTATATAAAGAACAATCTTCATGGGCTTAGGCATTAGTAAAAACAAATCAGATTTAATTTAAACAAATTAAATCACTCTTCAATACTTCTCACAGTTATAGCCATGAAAATAACAACAAATGATTCCACATTTAGCTCCACTGAATATGCTGCATAACATTTTTGTTTCAAATATGAAACTCTACCATGATTCTCGCATACAATCACTAAACAGGAAAGCACAAAGGATTGCCCATAAAACGCAACAAACAAATCACAATATTTTAAACTGATTGTTGTTCAGTTCTGTAATAACATGTTAGGACATCAGTCTTTACATCATGAACTGTAACTCTGCAACACCTGAAAAACCAACTTGCTAAGGTGTTTGACTCACATATTAAGACATCTTGCACAACACATAGTTGCAACATCCTGTTTTAGAAAAAAATACAGCCAACACATAACTTACATCTTGCTTCATTCCTAGCCACCAAAACATTTTCTCGAGGCCGTGATACATTTTAGTGTCCCAGTGATGAATACTCTGACTACTTCTATGAATTTCCTCTAACATCATCCTTTTCAGCTCAGAATTGTCAGACACGCATACTCTACATTAAAACCTCAGAACTCCATTTTCATCCATTTTAAAGTCACTTTCTTTGTTTGGGTTCACTAAAGACAATAAATTTACTTGCTTCACATCTAGCTTATGATTTTTCCTAATTTCTAGAAACATATCTAGAAACATTCAACTCAGAGCATCGACCGCAACATTAGCTTTACCTGGATGATAATTTAAGCTAAAATCGTAGTCCTTCAGAAATTCCAACCATCTTCTCTGCCTCATTTTCAACTTTTTTGGTCAAATAAATACTTTAAACTCTTATGGTCACTAAACACTTTCGAATCTTGAACCATAAAGATAATGCCTTCAATTTTTCAACACAAATACCATTACTGCCAACTCTAGATTATGAGCAGGATAATTCCTCTCATGTACCCTCAATTGTCATGAAACATAAGCCACCACCTTACCGTCTCGCATCAATACACCGCTCAAACCCATTTTAGAAGTGTCATAGTATACTACAGAAAGTTCATGAGGATCTGGCAAAATCAAAACTGGAGTTATAGTCAACTTCTTCTTTAACACTCTGAAAATCTCTTCACAGTGAATATCTCACACATAGGCTTGACCCTTTCAAGTTATTTGAGTTAACGGAAGGACTAAATTTAAGAACCCTTCGATAAACCTGCGATAATAATCTGCCAACCCTAGGAAACTTCTTATCACTGTAACCAATTTAAGAGTCTCCTATTGTAGCATTGTATCTACTTTGGATGGATCCACTGCAATGCCATTACCAAAAATAACATGCCCGAGGAAAATCACCTCTTGCAACCAGAACTCACACTTTGATAACTTTGCAAACAACTTATTCTCTTTTAACACCTGTAATACAATCCTCGAATGCTTTGCATGTTCTTCATTCGATATAGAATAAATTAGAATATTATTGATAAGGACTAAGACAAACTGATAAAGATAAGGACGAAAAATGTGATTCATATACTTCATAAATACACCAGGTGCACTCGACACTCGAAAGGTATCATTGAGTTTCCGTAAAGAATGTATCGAGTTCTAAATGTTGTCTTCTAAATATATTCATCCTTAACTCGTATTTGATGGTAACCTGACCTCAAATCAATTTTGCTAAACATGCGAGCTTCTACCAGCTGGTCCATCAAATTGTTGATTCTCAGAAGTGGATACTTATTCTTAATCGTCACTTTATTCAACTGTCGATAATCAACACATAGTCACATATTACCATCCTTATTCTTTACCAACAATACTGGAGCTCCCCAAGGTGACACACTTGGTGTAATAAATTTCTTTTTAAGTAAATCTTCCAACTGATTCTTCAGTTCTCCCAACTCTGATGTTGACATCCAATATGGTGCCATAAAAATAAGTCTACTACCAGGAACAAGATCAATAGCAAACTTCGCCTCTCTCTCTGATGGTAAATCTGAAAGATCATCGGGAAGCACCTATGGAAATTCACATACCACTAATAACCTTTACAGTTTGAATCTCAATGGACAAGGAAGCAAACATTGCAAACACTTTAGCTTCATCTTTCAATAACTCTTCTAATTGACTAGAAGATATGAAACTAACTTCTTCTTCATTATCACGAGCAAGAAACGTACTGACTTGTTGTAGCAATTGATATAAACATGGTTGAATTCTAACCAAATCATTCCTAGAATGACATCAAGATGGCTTAGTGGAAGAAAAATTATGTCTGCACCAAAAGTATTTACCATAGATTGATAGAGGGCAATTCAAGCAGATTAAATAAGTAGTCGCCGACCCATTAATTGAAGTATTGATAACTAGTCCACTACTCAAAGTAGATACTACAAGACCTAATATTTTCACACAGTCAGCGGAAATAAATGACTGTGTCACACCCATGTTAATAAAATGAAATCAAAGGAATATTGTGAATGTAATATGTACCTCGAATCAACCTGTCGAAACTGGTAGTCTGAGATCCTGCCAATGTAAACACTTTACTTCAAGACTGAGATTTCTTTACCTTTTGACAGTTGGTGCTGATGTGACTAGGTTCCCTATAGTTGTAACAAGCTGGCATATTAATATTATAATTAGGAATAAGGCATTCTGACTTCCCACGCTTGAATCACTTCTTTTCATCACTCTTGCATTTATTAGCACAATGTCCTGTACCATCACACCTGTAGCATTTAATAGGAATGAGAGTCCCTCCCCCCACTTGGCTTCTTACCCTCTAAAACCTTTTTTTTTAGCTGGAGCATTATATGGTTTTCCATGATTTAGCTGCATTCCCCCCTTCTCACTCAAACTTTTATAATGAGCAGACCAAGCCTTGTTGTCTTCATCATAAATCCTGCATTTGTTCACCATTTCTGGAAACCTGTGAATCTGTTGATAACCAATACCTAGCTTGATCTCAGGATGCAACCCATTCTCGAACTTAATGCATTAAGAAGCCTCTGCAATTGAACCATTACAATATGGACATAATTTCACAAGTTCCTCGAACCTGGCAGTATACTCAACAACAGTAGAATTCCGTTATTTCAGCTTCAGAAACTCGGTCTCTTTCTTCCCACGTACATCCTCTGGAAAGTACTACTCTAGAAATTCTCCTCTAAATACAACCCAATTTATTTCCTAACATGTAGCCTCTAGTCTCTGACGCATATTGTCCCATCAATCATCAACTTCCTCTACCAACATATGCGTACCAAATTGCACCTTTTATGCTTCAGTACACGCCATAACCCTAAAAATATTTGCAATGTTCTTCAGCCAAGCCTGTGCTACATCCGGATCATACTTTTGAAGGTAGGCGGGTTAATCCTCTGGAACTTTCCTAAGTTGTGGAACTCACCATTCCCTTCATTTTAGTTGTTTTGCACAACTTAAGCCATTGCCTGCAAAGCGGAAACAATAATACCATCATTTCTCCCAACTATATTCTGAACAACATTGATTCGATATCGCACACGGGTAAAAGATGAGTAAATAAAAACAGTAGTTTAGGGAAGCAACACTAGAGAGTCATATTGCAAGGACTCTTGGATTGCTTTTTACCAACTAAAGGAAAGATGGGGTTTAGGTTTGATTAATGAAATGATAACAAATAATTGATTCTGAATGAGCTAAAATGGATAATTTACTGATTCAAATTCCGACTTATCACTGATTATTATAATTCCAATCTCCTAAGTAGATTATCTATTCCTATTTGATTACAAAACTCGCTGACAAGTGCAATTGGTATTATGTGATGTAAGTTCCTATTATTCGAATTAAACAAACAACTTTAACCTCTCGCGAATTAAGCAAACGAAACTTGATCAAACACGACAACAAAAAAGCTATAATAACATGACTATAATTAAGGATCATACAATAATCGAATTAAATCAATATACTATATGAAACTCGAATTAAGTATCCAAGAACCAAAGAATAAAACTGAAAGGAATCAAATTTGGATTGAAATTATTATAACCTCAAAGTATGATGGAATCCATAATTAGCAGAATTCACCTTAGGGATTAGTTCTCCATGAATCGTACAAAACAAAGAATATTTTTGTGAATAGTGAATAGGATGAATGAACAGTACCGTGCCTAACTTAGGCTAAAGGAAACAAGAAATTCAGGTTCAAATCCTAATCGGGTTGAAAAACATAAAAATTGATCCAAAACTAATTATTTTATTTTATTCTAAAACTAAAACGATTTAATAGAGTATTCTGCACTCCGAGTCTGCTTCTGACTTTAGCATGAAACTTTCGTCTTATCGTCTCAGTTTTCCAACTCCTATTAGAACGCATCAATCCGATTTTCATAGCCCGGGTTATGAGTTACACAACAAGAGGGTGTAAATGACTATTTATTCAGAAAATACAATACAGAATTAAAATAAAGGTAAAAACAACCTAAGCTAAGGAAACACACTAAAATAGTAGAAATAACAAAAGACACTCTAGTATTTTCGCAACACATTAGTGAAAAAATATGCATAAAATGCAATGATCAAATTCCTCAACACTTGAACTATGACACTTTGAGCAAAATTCTAAAGTTAAAATTCAAAATAGAAAAACAGGAACAAAACAAAGCATGCAAATTCAAAGACTTTCAAAACCATAAGAGTGCAAGTAAAATTCTCATTCTATGCTTTATGAAATAAGGTTTTAGTGAGTAAAATTCAGTGACATTCAAAGGAAGTAAGAAGACAGCTTACCAAATAGTACGTCAAAAGCACTAAGATCCTCACAGGATAAAATTCACTCAACTCTCAAGTGTTTAGGTTATTGTTTACACTCAAAGCACATCATGAAAATTAGTACTACCATAAGCTTAAAAAGACTCTAACATCTAAAATTTAATACATGCACACAAAGATCAAAATGACTTTTATTCAGGCTGTAACTTGGCCAAGGTATGAGTGAGATGAATCTTAAGGGGTACTAGGTTAAAATTCAAAAGGTCAAAATAAAATTGAAAGAAATTGCGGGAATTGAACTATCAAAAACTTCATTCATTTTCAAACAATAACCTTGCAACTATTTCTCTTTTCTTTTCTCATTTTATTCTTGTTTTCTTTTCAAAAGGAATATATATTGTCATCCTTCTTTTCCTTTTCCATTTTTTCTTTTTCAATTTTTTCTTTTTCTTTTCTTTCAATTTTTTTTCTGCCAATTTTTAAAGTATCACAACTATAATAATTCAACCCCACATAACTCTAAACAAGACTCTTTCAATCCTTTGAATAGGGTGATAACATTGTTTTTCACTTTTCGGTTTATAATGAGTTTTAAACGAAGAATGGGATAATAGGCTCAAAGGATTTTCAAACAAGGGATGATATATTCAGGGTTGGCTTTTCGCCTAATTAACTAAAAATAAATAAAACAAAAACAAGTTGCCTTTATCATATTAGTGTGCACAAGTAAACAAAAAGTTTTAACAAGAGTCGATTCAAGTTCTAGAGGCTAACAGGCGTGAGTGAAGCACACAAGAAAGAAAAGATGAATATTTGTATGATATCCATTAAAGGCTCAAACCTCACAAAGGTTAATGATCTATCATAAATGATTCACAATTCAGGATTTAGTCCTACTTATTATACTAAGAATGCACAACAAATTAGTCATATCACATCACAAGTCTCTAGTCAAGAGAACTAAGAAAATACTCACAATTGTAACCCAAAAACCAAAGAAGAAACATGTATTTTTTTTATTTTAGTTTTTTATCTGATAAAACAAACAAAAACAATAAAAATGGAATGAAAGAAAACAAAGTAAATGGTTCCCTCCTCCACACTTAAGACACACATTATCCTCAAGAAAAGAATATAAGTATAAAATGAGAGAGTGAGAGAGAGAGTGAGTGAGAGAGAGAGAGAGAGAGAGAGAGAGAGAGAGAGAGAGAGAGAGAGAGAGGAAAGAATACACCAGAGCAGTTAAGGTGGAAAGACGGTCACATAAGCAGCCTTTTCCAAAGAGAGCTCTTGTGCAATCTCTTCTTCCAAAGTAGTGCTCTCGTGGATTAGCTTAAAGCATTGTTCATTGACCTTGAAATTTTTATCAGTGCCTTCACTTTTTATTTCAGGATCAAAGAACATTCTTCTATAGGTACAAATGTCGAATGAACAAGTGAAAGTGACATTCTCTTTGTTATCTTGTCCAATATATATCTCACTTTTAATAGCATCCAAAATAAAGGGGTTAGATTGCATTTGGGATTCCTAACTGCTTTTTCTCTATCTTCAAGTAAGATCTTATGCATATACATGGACTGCCTAATATCAGGAATGTCAGTCAAGGTCCATCCAATTCCATTCTTATGTTCCTGCAATAACTATAACAACCTTTGTTTCTGTTTCGATTCAAGTTTAGTTGAAATTATTGTCGACAAATTTTCATTAAATTCTAAAAACACATAGAGTGACTTTAGCTCTAAAGCAGATGGTTGCATAATGGATGACAAACTTCTGGCAGCAAGAGCTACATTTACATCTGCAACATCAACTTTGTCAGTAGAAATCTCATAAAAAATATAAGAAGAAATATCACCTTGTAAAGTGTCTTCATTTTCAGTACAAACTGAACATAAGTGACTATCAGTACAAACATTACAAGTATATGTATCATCAAAACCAGACAAAGAAGAAAAATCAGCAAAAGGTAAATCAGGTGAAGCAAATTCTCTTAGAGTGTGTTTGGATGAATCATTTTAATGAGGGAAAGTATTTTTTTGAGAGAATTTAAAATGAATTGACCAAAATCCATTGTTTGGATAAAAAATATGGAGAATTGTTAAAATGATGTAAATTTATAAAATATTTTATTTAAGTTAAATTGAAGGAATTTCAAATGACACCAAAAAGTAAATAATTTGAAATTGTTCCTCCATTATATATAATGCAAATGTTAAATTGTTTATTATTAATTTTGCAAGATGATCCTCATATTTTATAAAAATTTCAAATTCGCCTCTAAAATTTAAAAAAAAAATTGCAAATAAGTCTATAATGATTTTCCAATTTTACAAATGAGTCCTTTAAATTTTCAAAAATTGCAAATTGGTTCCTATTTTTTATATTTTTAATTTGGCTAAAAAGTTTTAAAATTTATGAAAATGACCTCAAAAATTTAACAATGAATCAGTTCATCCAAACAAAAGAATTTAAAAATGAATGGATTTCAATTTAATCATTTAAATTGCTTAGAATTTTGAAATCCTTAAAAATTCTAAATTATCTCATCCAAACACACTCTTAAGATTCTAATTTGATCAACCATGATATAATTATCAAATTAATAAATAATCAAATAAAATCAATATCACTAGTGTGAATCAAATCAAATAAAATCAACACAAAATCAAATAAAATCATAAAGCACTGCAATGCAACAATTTCGAAAATACCAACAATGTCTCTATTAAGAAAAAGAATGGAAAAATAAAAACGTGGTTAAAATAAAATCTTAAAATTATGAAAATGTTACTAAAAATTAAATAAAATAAAACAATGAGCCTACAATTTTTTTTTTTGAAAATATGAAGATAGAAAATAATTCAAATAAAATAGAAAAAAGAAGAATTTGCAATTTGTAGGGTTGTAATCCTTTAGAAGGACTTCTAATTCTAAAGGGAAAATTGTTTCTTGATTTTTTTTCCTGATTTTTTTGGATAAAATTCGGAGCAATTCGGAACAGTAGCTTTCAGAGTTACCTGATGGGTTGAAATACTTACCACTATACTACAACCCTGCAAATCAACAAAAAAACAACAAAAATGGCTAATAATACTTTAAATTAGGATTCTATAATTGACTAATATCAACAGAGAGTCCCCGACAACGACTCCAATCTGTAAGTAGAGTTGCACCTAAGATGGGGGGTGAATTAGGTACTCAAAATCTTTTCCCGGTCTTGATGTAGATTGTTTTACTTTCTTAAAAGTTACTAAGTGATGAATGCAGTAAAAGCGGAAAGTAAAGAGACACAACGATATATTCTGGTTCCCCTCACAGTCCGAGAGTACTCCAGTCCCCTTTCAACACAAAAGAGATTTTTCAATATTGTTAGATCCTAAGACAAGACTTCTACCTAGTCTTTCTATACAAACTCTAACCAATCAAACACCAAGAACAATCCTCTTGGATTTTTCACTAAGTCCAATGAGAACAATCCTCTCAAAATGGACCTCTTGCTTCCAACAATCCTGGACAGCAAGGTACAACTTTACTTTCACACCCTAATTTTTGAACCTAAGATCCCACCTTTTTGTGCATCATCTGACATAACATCTCTAAGTCATATGGTCTTTGTGCGCATGTTTTCATAACTAACAAGGGTGTGCAGGTACTCTAATTTCAAGTATGGATGATATTTATCCTTGCAGTCAAGCGCTTCAGGGTATAACTATTCTGATTCAGAGGTCTTAGAGATTCTTACCGACTCGAATTTGTTGGGCTTTAGTATTATAATTCGGACTCTAGTATGCCAAGCCTGGTTGCAATATGGTGTCGTTTTGATCATATTATTCTTTGAAGAAGTTTGGTCATTACTAAGAGCTTCCAGAGTCTCAAGATTAGCAAAACATTAGTTTAATAGCATGGCCATGATACAGCCGCCACCCAACATCCAAATTCGAAGGAATGATTTATTCATGATAGCATTTTCAAGAAAGGAGCTAATGGATTCCAAAACTCGTGATTAAAATCCACCAATTCAAGTGTGCCCATCACAAGAGCAATTAAAACTAGAGATAAGGAAAATTTTGTTTAAGGTTCTAATCAAATCTTCATATTTGAATCTCATTACCAATTTCTATATAATGGTGAATAACGCGGGAGAAAGATCTACCACTAGCTCTCCAAAACAAGAAATCTCTATATCGCTTGGTTTAAAATTTCAAAATTGGTAAAACGGTTCGTAAGCCATCATAAATAACTCACCACTCAAGGAGCTCAAATTGCAAAAGAAAGAAGATCTTTACACGATCTATGACGATTTTCAAGATTCAAGAAATTTAAGTTGAGTTTTTAGGGTCCATTTAAGTTCAAAACTTATTAGGCCTTAATTCCATATATTCAAGTAAGAGATTAATATTCAAGCCCATTGGTTAAGAAGGTTTTAAGTTTTTTGAACTCTTTAGATTTCACCATACAAGAAGTGCATGAAGTTTAAAATATCATTACAAGCAAAGATTAAATCTTGATTTCAAATTGATTTCACTAAGGGTCCATGTTTTAAATAAATAAAAAAAGAAGAAAAAAGAAACCTCAATCAAGTTATAATCTTCATGTGTTTTCAATCAAAGTACAATAAGTTCTCAAGATTGCATCAAAACTACAACAACTCCAAAATGACATGAACATTACCATAATTAACAATGATACAACAACAATGGATCCAAGTTATCCTCTTCCACTCAATTTCCAAATATTGATCTTTGCATTTACAAGAGATGTGGCATCAAGAAAACTAGCCATGAATTGAACTTGGGCGGTGTTATTACCAATGATTCTGAACTCGATGACAATGACTTATACTTAGCAGAATGTAGAATACTCCTCGTTGGTTTTTGAAGCTTCTGAAGCTAGCTAATATGGTGCATGAAAGTTATGGCCCTCGATACATAGCAATTGGGAATCCTATAGCAGTAGAAAAGAAAGAAGCAAGAGGTATCGCTGCTCTTGGTTTTGCTCAACCTCATGGCTCAAAGTTTGTGACAGTGTAAAGAAACAAGTCTTTGTTCTTCAGCAGCCCAATGAAAACGACCTTCTTCTTCCAAAAAAAACCAACTCGGTAAGACGCAGCTACTGGCATTATGCCTATGGACCAAGTAAAAACTCAAGCTTTTGGTCAAAGCTTTCAAACTAATCAGACGGCGGGCCCCTGAATAAAAAAAACTAAGAAATACGCTGAAAATCGAAAGAAGAAGAAAGGGGGAAATATGGAATGCTTACAAGAAAGCCAAGGAAGTGTCGACGATTTCAGAGGCATTCAATATGCTTACAGTCATGTCAAAGAGACTTCAATCTGAAAATTCAGGAAAAATTTGCAAGCTTGACCTCACGACCTCAAGCAAGTATGATTTTGTGTTAGGCCATCAAGCTCAATACAAGTTATCAACATTTAGTGTGAATTGCACAAAAACTGACGCATACTTGTTCAAAACGAAATAGAGGCATGTTATCATCATCATCAAAATTCAATCCCCTCTATCCAAAGTTTCCCAAAATAAAAGATCAAACCGCCATAAAAACATTCATAATATATTATATCCATAACAGTTTCAAGAAGATCCTCTAAAACATATTCAAGACAGAAATTGAAATTTTCCAAAATAGGCCCCGGCATGTCTGATAGAACAGATAAATTCATTTCAAACATGTTAGATTGTGAATGGAAACAACATCAATAACATTTATGGCAAGTTTGTGAAAAAAGGAATACTACATAAACCAAATCATACTAATCCCATATTTCCTTCCGAAACAAGTCGGAGACATGTCCAAACATTGTCGATTGGGAAATGGAAATGAATTCAAAGCCACAGATTTTGTTTTTCTTTGCTGGTTCTTTTAGGAATTATGCCAAATAAATTCAACTCTTTCTTCACCAACCTCAAAGGTTAGCTTTCCTTTCTTCACATCTATGATGGCGCCAGCAGTGGCCAAAAAGGGTCTTCCCAAAATGATTGGAATGTTGGAATCCTGCTTTATGTCCATAATTATAAAGTCGGTGAGAATGTAGAATTGGCCTATTCGGACGGGAACATTCTCTAGAATATCTACGAGAAATTTAATAGAACGGTCGTCTAGTTGAAGAGAAATTCTCGTTGGTCTTACTTCTCCTAATTTGTGTTATTCACATATGGAAAGATGCATTAAACTATGAAATTCTGGCACGTATATTCCAAATGTCAAGACAAATGTCACAACACTGGGATTAAAACAGCTTGAACACACAAGTAAAAAATGTCAAGATTTAAATGACAGAAAATTAAAAATAACACCAATAATTGTTAACCCAAATCTGTGCAACTCACCTACGTCTGGGGGCTACCAAGTCAGAAAGGAAGTTCACTATGATAGTATTAGTTCAAATATAAATTCACCCATTTAAAACTTCTCGTCTAATCCTTATCGTGTGCAACTTCTACCTAGAAACTCACTAGATATGAGATTCCCCTCTCACTTTCTAATCAGTCACAATCCCAATGAAAATTCAACGACAACAAATAATAGAAGTAGCACACTTCCAAGACAATACTTAATTTTGCTTAAAAGCTTAAACTATGAACAATGCACCCTTGCTTAAAATCTTTAGAGTAGATAATGAACAATGAATAATCAATCAACATCAATACATTAGAAGATACATGAGTGACATACAATTAACATGCACTAAACCCTAAAGACCAACCAAAACACGGCTAATCCTTATTTCACAAATTATCCATGTTGTGTTCTCTACGTCAATAGGGGTTGGTCTTCACTTTAAATAGCCTTCAGACCTAATGGGCTTGGACATCTTGAGGCGCACAAATAACAACAATCAGTTTTAACTCACTGCAAATCATCTTGCACAATAAAAGAAACAAAATACAAACTTTCCTAAAAAGGCTCAAGGAACCTTTTTACAAAAACTAACAGAATATGTCATAACAGAAATTCCCACAATATACTCCTATGAATATCACACACGTGTGAATCACCAGTATAACATGTCCTGGAGCATCTCGCAACTAAAAACCCCAAAATAGTCATGCCCTAACTTTCTAGTACAACATGTCCTGGAACATGTCACAACATCATGTAGAACATGATGTTTGACTGTCATGGAAGAACATCTGGTTTAACATCTTGCTAACAGCATGTTGTTTTACCAAAATGTAGCCAATCCAAAAATCACAGAACTTACAATCTCCCCCTTTGGCAAATTTTGGATAAAACAAACTTAACACCCATCAGAGGAACACACAGCGAAATCAAAATAGAAACAAAGAAACCTAAGTACAATGTTGTCAAATCAATAGAGTACACTTGATAGCACAATGTCAAGACATCAGGCCTGACATTACAAACCAACACAAGCTACATGAGATCATGTAAGCTCTGTATAAACTGCAACTTTGCAACTACATATCAGACAAGTACACAACTCCCCCTGTCACAAGCACAAGCACAAGCACACTCCCTCTGATAACCATAAACAAATGCAGAGAATAATGTATTCTCCTAGAGAAAACAAGTGTAATGTTTTCAGAACAAATAGAATGATATCCCAACACCACTAGCACAGACCTCAGAATCAAGCATTCTAATATTGTACACCAAAATCAAACATTTTGGTCTCGTAACCCAACAACATATTAACATACTTCCCATAAATGTTGCATACAACCAGGCAACAACAAATAAAAAATTACTCTTGCTAAGCAGTAGTATAAACATGACACAAAGTCATGACATCTAATCTAACATCAAAAACAGCAGACATATCAACATTTTACTCCCCCTTTTTAGCCAAAAATTGACAAAAATAAAATAGAGTAATTGTACATAAAAATAAATGGAACCACACATATATGGAAGCACAAAAGTAAAATGCATAAAGCATAAGTACTGATGGAAACACAAATATCTATAATGGAAACACAAATATAACAAATCCTTTTTAGATGATCTTCTAACTCTTACCTCTATCAAAGATTCTTATGCACTCCTTGAAGCTATCACATGATTTAGAAGTGTTGGTACTAAACTTCCTCACCACAACCTTTAAGTACATCTTCTTCAAACGGATTCTTCTATATTGCAGAGGTCTCTTATTCCATTCATTAACAGTCTTCACTAGCTCAAGCCTACCAAGCATCAGAGAATAGAGGAAAGATGCAATATGTGTTGCATTCCTCCATTTTTGTAATTGCTACAACACCTCATCAATGCTAGTTCTTACTACACAACTTATGTCCTCAAGGTCATTTCCATATGTTGCATTAATACACATAACAGTAAGTTGATCCTTAGTGTCTACACTCTTCAAAACATCATCCTTTATCAAAACTCCTGATCAATTGATTGTACTTGTCAGGGTTCTTGTTTCAGATGAAGTAGCTGATAACATTCAGATCCTTATAGTATAATGTCAGAACATCATCCTTGTAATCATGTTTCTTCTGTTTCATCCATATTGATTGAAGGCAACCCCTTCTAGTTTCATCATACTCAGCTTCAGTAGTACACCAAGACACATATGTCTGCTTCTTGTCAATCAAAGCATTCCGACTATTTTTCATATCACTCACACATTCTACCTTGCATAATTCTTTCATCATAGCCTTTGTTTTGTAGAAGTACTCCACATCACAACCCCGTGCTCCAATGAAGCAATTCAAGATCTCATTCTCTTATACAATAGGACTTCTTTTAAATTCAGGCTTGGAGACAAGACATGAGTTTGATAATTTCTTTGTAGACCTACTAATGTTTCCTTCTATAGATTGTCTTGCCATGAGATTCTTGGATTGACTTGAATGACCCTTGCCAGAGAGATCTGAAATATCTTGAGAGTTACCTAACATAATGCTAGAGAAATGATAGCTTTCCTCTTTTGTATGACTAGTCTGCATAAAGGACGTTCCAACATTGTACTTAACATCCATCCTCTATTCTGAATCATCAAATACCACATTGACAGATTCAATTGTCATCTCAGTTCTAGAGTTAAAGATTTTAGAAGCTCTGTTGCTTGAAGAATAACCCAAAAATATCCCTTCAACTTTTCTGGGATCCATCTTACCCTTTTGATCTTTATTGGTCAAAACATGGCATTTGCTTCCAAAAACATGGAAGTATTTCACTGTAGGATTTCTTCCTTTCCATAGATTATAGAGAGCGATTGAAGTTCCCTCTCTCAGAGTGACCCTATTATGAATATAGCAAGTTGTATTCATAGCTTCAGCCCAAAAATGATATGGCAAGCCCTTAGCATGAAGCACAACTTTAGTTGATTCTTGTATATCCAAGGTCTTTTGCTCAAAAATTCCATCTAGCTGAGAAGAAAAATTATAAATGATGTCTTCAGACTCATAGATATCAGTAAATTTTGAATTCTCAAACTCCTTGTCATGATAGCTTATGATCTTGAAAATCCTACTATTTTTCTCCTTCTGAACATTTTGACATAAAACTTTAAGAACTTCAAAGATGTCTGATTTTTCTTTAAGAAAGTTTACCCATGTAAACCTAGAGAAATCATCCATAACCATATAAACATACTTATTTCCATCCAGAATTTTAGTGTCCATAGGTCCCGTAACCCCCATATGGAGAAGTTCCAGTATTCTTGAAGTAGTCTGATGGTGCAACATTGGGCGTGACATTAGGATTTGCTTCCTAATTTCACACTCACCACAAACTTTTCTTTCCTCTATTTTTAGCTTGGGAATTCCTCTAATTGCTTATGCTGGAAAAAAATTCTTCATTCCTTTTAGATGCAAATGACCAAGTTTCTGGTGCCATAGTTGAACTTCATCTTCTTTAGATAGTAGACATGTAGGAGAATTATTTGTTAAAAGAGGTGTCCATAATCTTTCATTAGAATTTCATTCTCCTTATTAGTGACCATAAATTTAGAATTAGTGAAGTTGACCATCAATCTTTGATCACATAACTGACTTATGTTTATCAAGTTTACTGTCAATCCTTTTACAAGCAGAACATTTTCAGGACTAGGAGATCCTGCACAAGCAAGTTTTCCAAATCCTTGAATTTCTCCTTTTGCACCACCCCAAAAGTGACATAACTAGTAGAGTATGATTGAATGTTGACTAGGAAGTTTTCTATACCAGTCATGTGTCTGGAACACCCACTATCAAAATACCAATCTTCTTTGGCAGAAGCTATGAGAAAGGTATGAGCAATAAGATATTTGACAATCTCTTTGGGAACCCACCTCTTATTATTTTGCAACGCTTCATGGCTAACCTTGGGCTGAGCACAGGACCTAGGATATCCATGTAGTCTGAAACATAAAGTTTTGATATGGCCAAACCTACCACAGTAATGACATCTCAACTACTGGGCCTTACTTGCCTTTTTGCTAACCTGATGCCCGCCTTTATGTTGAGACAATTGTTTTGACATCCTTGGCTTTTTGACCCTCCTAGAAACAGGTTTTGTAGCCTTATGGTCTCCTTTCATGATCTAATTTTTAAACCCTGTGCTCTCAAGTCACCAGCGCTTTGTCCACTTGAAGAATTTCGTCTAACATGTTAGAACCATTGTTCAACATTCTTATAAATTGGTCAAATTTTCAAGCTTGAAGGTCATCACGGTTACCTCATTCTGAAGACTATAGATGTTGGACATGCACTCTTCCTTCTCATATAGTATTTGAGCAATAATTTCCTGCTATTTCTCACTCTTAGTGCACAAATTTTTGTAGGAAACAACTAGTTCATTATAGGAAGTCTCTCCATCATTGGACTCTACATCAGATGCACATCTTCTAGTTAAAGTAGTTACACATATTGTTGTTTCATCATCACCATCACCTTCCTCTTCATGACACAAAGTTGCCAATTCCTTAGACTATTTCTTCAGATAAGTAGGACATTCTGCTTTAAAGTGTCCAAATCCTTCACACTCATGACATTTAACCCCTTTATTCTGATTGGTCCTTTCTTCAGTTCTTGTTTTTTCTTGAGAGTTATTGTTCCTGCTGGAGTCAGAACTAATGTTCTGGACATTAGGTTTTGACTTCCTCTCCATTCTTTTCAACACTTGATTGAACAATTTTCCTAGTAACACAATGGCATTGGCCATCCCTTCATTTGTGTCAAGTTCACTTTCTTCCTCTTTATCTACTGAGTTTGAAACAAAGGCAATGCTTTTGTTATTTTTCTCAGTTCTATCATTTATGGTCATTTCAAATGTTTGTAGTGAGCCAACTAATTCATCAATCCTCATACTGATGATGTTATGGGCTTCCATAATGGTAGTGACCTTCATGTCAAATTTCTTAGGGAGATCCCTAAGAATTTTCCTAACCATATTTTCTTCTGGTATCTTTTCTCCCAAGGCAATAAAGGCATTGGATATTTCAAGCACATTCATGTGAAAGTCATGAATGCTTTCATCTTCTCTCATCTTCAGATTCTTAAATTTGGTAGTGAGAAGCTGAAGTCTAGACATCTTCACCTTGGATGTTCCTTAATGAGTTGTCTTGAGAATCTCCCAAGCATCCTTAGCCATAGTACAAGTATTGATCAACCTAAACATGTTCTTGTCAATTCCATTGAATATAACATTCAAGGCTTTGGAGTTTCCAAGAGTTGTCTCATCTCCCTCCTTCAAGGTTTCTTTTCCATCCTTATCTTTAACCATAGGGTGCTCATAACCCTTGATGATAGCCTTCCAAGTTTTGATATCCATAGATTTTTAAAAAGCCACCATATGTGTCTTCCAATAGTCATAATTAGTGCAAGACTAGAGGCCTATTAACATTTCCTCCTCCTTCCTTTTCCATAGTACCAGAATACAAACTCCTTGGAGCTCACCCAAAAATAGAACAGGGTGACCTGCTCTGATGTCAATTGAAATTATGGCACACATATACCAGATGTCGAGACAGATGTCACAATACTGAGATTAAAATAGCTTGAACACGCAAGTAAAAAATGTCGAGATTTAAATGACAGAAAAGTAAAAAATAACACCAGCAATTGTTAACCCGATCGGTGCAACTCACCTACATCTGAGGGTTACCAAGTCAAGAAGGAAATTCACTATGATAATATTAGTTCAAAGATAAACTCCCCCGTTTACAACTTCTCACATAATCCATATCTTGTGTAACTTCTACCTAGAAACCCACTAGATATGAGATCCCTCTCTCACTTCCTAATCAGTCACAATCCCGGTGACAATTCAACAACAACAAATAATAGAAGTAACACACTTCCAAGACAATACTTGATTTTGCTTAAAATCTTAAACCAAGAACAATACACCCTTTCTTAAAAGCTTTAGAGTAGACAATGAACAATGAACAATCAATCAACCTCAATGCATCAGAAGATACATGAGTGACATACAATTAACACGCACTAAACCCTAAAGACCAACCAAAACACGACAAATCCTTATTTCCCAAATTCTCTATGTTGTGTTCTCTATATCAATAGGATTTGGTCTTCACTTTAAATAGCCTTCAGACCTAATAGACTTGGACTTCTTGAGGCGCACAAATAGCAGCAATCAGTTTTAACTCACTGTAAATCATCTTGCACAATAAAAGAAACAAAATACAAAATTTCCTAAAAAGGCTCAAGGAACCTTTTTATGAAACTAATAGAATATGTCATAACAAAAATTCCCACAATATACTCCCATGAATATTGCACACGTGTGAATTAACATATATTCACAAATTACACTAAAAATACCAAAATAGTCATGCCTTAAGTTTCTGGTATAATATGTCCTGGAACATGTCACAACATCATGTAGAACATGATGTCTGAATGTCATGGTAGAACATTTGGTTTAACATCTTACTAATAACATGTTGTTTTGCCAAAATGTAGCAAATCCAAAAATCACATAACTTACAAACTAATATTGGCTCATAAGTCGAAAAGTGATTTGTCTATGACAAACTTTCCTATTACACATGGTATGGAAAAATTACCTGGATCTTTTAATTTCGGAGGCATGTTGTTTTGAATATAGCGCTACACTCAGCAATGAGCGCCACTGTTTCATTATCCTCAAGCTTTTTCTTATTAGATAGGATATCCTTAAGGAACTTAGCTTATGAAGGCATTTGAGTAATGACTTCAATGAATGGTATTGTAATGTTCATCTGTTTCAGAAGCTCTACAAATTTCTTAAATTGTCCTTCGTTTTTAGACTTAGCAAGTCTCTAAGGATAAGGAATGCGTGGTTTATACGGTGGTGGAGGCGTGTGTATTTTTTCTTTCTCTATTTCCCTTTGTTTTTGTCATTTGTCGTACCCCAAATTTTACCCTTAGATTCCTTGATTATTTGTACATCATTTTAGGTCAAACATCCATGCATAGCTAACTATTTTACCAGTTTTTGTTTTGTTTGTGAAGATAGGCTCGCTGAAACAAATTTAGAGGTCATGAAGACTACGTGCATTGAACTTTTTGTCTCCTGCAAGTTGGGACGAATTTCTGTAGAAGCATATATCCCCAGGCTCAGATCAATGTTTTCTCTCCCAAATCTCCCAGAAGTTTCCCAAGGAAGACTATGGGTCTATGGTCTATTGGTTTTCAAAGACATTGATATACTTTAAAACGGTGGAGTATTGGATATATTGTGGGATCAGATTTTAGCAAGGTATTTCTAAGAAGAAATTTAAAGAGCATGGTCTTTACGAAATTCCGAATTTATTCATTTTTATTGCTGAAATTCGAAATAAAGACGCTTTGGAAATGGTCCATATAAAAAATTTCATCATTCCTATTTATATGGTTTACATCATGTTTCAATTTTAAATCTCAAGAAAGTCGAGTTCAAGTATGAGACAACACAAGATTGGAGGGTTTTTATTTACAAATTCTTTTCTCCAGAATTAAAGCTCATTTTAGACCCAAGGGAGTTCAAACTTTTGAAGATTTTACAAGATTTAATCCCATGACTTAAAGTTCAAGGTTCACATTTTATACAAATTTCATGAAGGTTCACTTTCGTTATGATTTCGGTTCCAAAAATTCAAGGCACAATAATGGTGAAAATAAGTCCTCATTCACAAAGAACAATCCAAGGATTTACAAGTTCAAAGCATGCCAAATTCAAATTTTGTTTTCCACGACAAGGATTCAAAACTCAAGATTCAAGGTCCACCATTTCAATTACTAATTACAAAGTGCACAAAGAGTAAAGTTTATGAATTCAAAGTTGTTGAAGTACATCAGTTAATAAAAGAAAAAGAAGCTCCCAAGTCGTGGCCCACGTTGCATTTGTTGAATGTGCTTGGAGCATTTGGATTATCTCCCTTGCGGACCCTACATTTGGCTCTGTGAAAGTAGTTGTTGCTATAACGAGTGGCTTGGTGAATTCACACTATAAGTAAATGCACAACAAGTGGTACTTTGGTGTAGCAAAACTTGTGCGGCTGAACTTGGTGTAGACTGCAACCCAATCAATATTATCATCAGCCAATATCACGACAAGATATCTTGAAAAAGAAAACAATTAATTAAGAGGAAGATTGCGCATCCTGTTCAAACATATCAAAACAGAAGTAATTCAAAATTCTTCAAACATTATCAGACAAAATAAGACCAATTTGGAAATTGTTAAAAGCATCCAAGAATCATCCAAGAGCAGTGTTGACACGATTAAACAAGATGTGTTTGAAAAAGGAAAGTTGCTACAAAAATGTTTGCCAAATCTCAGCAGGTTGTACCATCAACATAATGATGAAAGATTTAGGGAGAGACCACATTGCTTGGCAAAATTAAAACACCTTTATTAAGTGGCTCCAAAATCAAATAAAATCAGGAAGTTATCAGGAACCATCAGGAAAGATACAAGGTAGTTAAACTCTGTTGTATGCCAAAATAATTGGACTTCAAGAGGAAATGCCATGATAAGCTTCTCAGGAGAGACTACCACCTATCGTTGCAAGGTACTTCCACCACCAAAAAGGGATAAGCTTCTCAAAGGATAAGACTGCCACTTATTTGAAAAGGATAACAATGATAAGCTTCTTATGAGAGATTGCCACCTATCTGGGGGTACGGATAAAAATGATAAGTTTCTCTGAAGAGACTGTCACTTATCTAGAAAATGTAATGGAAACAAGCTTCTCGAGGGAGATGAACACTTGTTACTGGGCATAAAGAAATAGGATAAGTTTCTCAGGCGAGACTGCCACTTATCGGTGCGGTAAAATGGTAGTGATAAGCTTTTCGGGTGAGACTGCCACTTATCTGACAAAAGTAATGGGGAAAAGCTTCTCTGGGGAGACTACCACTTATCCGCAAAGGTGTAAAATGATAAGCTTCTCAGGTGAGACTGCCACTTATCTGGTAGGTAATATGATAAAAATAATAAGCTTCTTTAGAGAGACTGCCACTTATCAGCAATGAGGTGTTGTAAAAGACTCTTCTTGTGATATAGTGGAAAATAAATGCACGTCCAGGCTAGGTTCGGCGACCGACGGGGACCGAAGTTCAATCTAGAATCGATCTAGAAAGAAACTGTCAAGCAAGAATCCAACCATTGAGGAATGATGGGGATTTATCTTATCCAGGCATGGAAAAGATAACTGAAGTAACCATCATCCACGAGGGTTGAACTCTGCGGGGAAACTAGAAATAGTAGGTATTTTATGCCTAGGGTTGACAAATCTACTTGGAGAGAATGGACAAACCCAGTTACTTGGCGGTAACCACGGCCAAAGTAACGACAAAAGACAACAGGGATAGCAAACATGCAGATGCTACATGTATATGTCTAAATGAAATTAATGTATGTATGTCATGCTTATGCATATGCTGACAAAACAACAAGGAGAAGTAAATAGGAGATGAAATAAACATCTCGACGAGGATACTCGGCGACCTCTGCAAAGGTACATCTATCAAGAGATGGGTAAAAAGTTGGTGGCGGAACCGTAATCTTACTTCAAAGTTCCAAATTTCTCTGGGGAGAAGAACATTTCACTTGGGGATATAATATCATGACTTCACTTGAGAGATTTCCATCATGAATCTGAATTCCTTATCAAAAGGGGACTTGTTCACTGGGGAGAGTTCTCTTAGGGTTAGAGACCTCTGGGGGATAAAATAAATATCCACTTCATCGGGGAAGTGTGGAGCTACAACAGCTTGCTGGAGAAAGTATAGTAACTTCAGTGAGGAAATAGATGATTCCACTGGGGAGTGGATCCTCAATATATCAGTAGATATGTATCACTTGGTGGACACTGGGGAGATTCTGTGCAATCTTGAAAATCATTAGAGATTACAGGACCTGTCCAAAAGTGTTGTTAGCTTATGTTTCGCTGGGGATTTTGCTGAACAATGGTCTAAAAGTGCTTCTGCAACATTAAGACTTTCAGGGGAACAGTGATGTCCTTCGAATCTTTCCACAAGTCAAAACAACTTTATATCTTTTTCAAGTGTTTTCAAAAGCAAATTTAAGTTTGAAAACTTTTCACTTTCAAAATTATTATTAACAAATAACATTTTGCATAACAAAAATGAAAATAGAGATAGCATAAAAATGGAAAAATTGAATAGGCAAAAGGTCTGATTTTATTCAAGAAATGTAGCTTGCTAATGATGAAGCTCCATAGAGTATTACAATTGAAAATGGCAATAGGGAAAGGTTACATTGAATCCAACGACACCTACTGACCCTAATAACTAAGACTACCCAAAATCATGCTTTTGACAAGAGAGATTGGATTGGATTTGATTTTATGTAAATGTTCTTTGATGATTAGCATCATCTGATGCAGTGAAATGCACTTACCCCTAACTTTTGCCTAGATCTCCCTTTCGAGTTTTCAATCCACTAGGACGCTCATTTTTGCCTAAGCCGCCCTTTCGGGTTTTCAGCTTAACGAGCTATTATTCTTTTTATTTTCATCCCTTATTTTTGCCTGGATCTCCTTCATATGTTATGATCCACCTGGATACCCATTATTGCCTAAGTCTCCTTTCCAGGTTTTCGACTTAGCGGGTTCTTTTAGGCATAATATTTTCGGACTGCATCAGAGTTTACATGATGGCAAACTCTTCATCATCCATTGTTGTAAGAATTAGCAATCCTCCGGAGAAGACTGTCTTTACCATAAATGGACCTCCATAATTGGGCATTCACTTCCTAAGCATGTCTTCATGAACTGGCAAGATCTTCTTGAGTACAAGCTCTCCTTGACGGAATTCTCGGATTCAGACTTTCTTATCAAAGGCTCTCTGTCGCGGTGAAAATCGGATACCAAACTATTGATTAGTTTGAATCTTTATTTCATTTTGCAACCGAACTTTGATTTGTCCAAAGGAAGGGATAAAGATCGAAATTTCCATAATGCAATGCAAATGCAAGCTTGAGAGTTAAAGGTTCGGGGGTCAGTTAAACTTAGGGAAGGTGCTAGCATCCTAAGTTTCTGCAGTACTCTACAGGAACCTCTTGTTTTATGTTTGTTTATTGCTATGTGTTATTTGCTTAAGGTACAAAAGACCCAGGGGTTTATTTCTAAGTATACTCGATAAGATATCGCATCTTATGCCTACATATCCTTACGGGAGTGGAATCAGAGTATCTGTAGTTCCCTTAAAGGGTTTGAGGAGTTCTTTGACTGTGGTCAAAGTTCCTACGAGCTTAGGGTGGTTGATTGATTGAGTTTAGGAGAAAAAGACGAGTTGTCATTTTAAGGGAGATTTAACCACCACAAATTGTAGGAAAATAGTCTTTGCATCGTCTTAAGAGAAGGGCTCGAGTACTCAGATATTGATCGACAAGTACGCCTCTATCTCTCTTAAGGCAAAGTCTCTACGTATTGATTGTATTGATGTGGGGTGGACATTCTATCTCGCTTAAGATGATTAACCTCTATTTCTCTATTGTGTTTGAATATTGTTGTTGAGTTGATTGTGTTTGTCTAAGTTGTAAAGATAAAGACAAAGGTCCTCCTTATGGGGTAGGATCTATCTTAAGAGATCGACTTGAATGAGATCAAGGATCATAGGGGATATGATGCAAATGAGATGCATACGCGCAAGTTTTTACGTTACGTGCAAGTTCTTCCTTTGGACGGATGCGATACGGTAAGATAAATGCGGTAAATGTAAATTACGAATAAAGTAAAAGCAGATAAATAAGGAATACACGGACGCATGAAAGCGCTGAAGTGTGTGAGAGTGAATTGTGAGCGGAAGTGAATACGTGCACGATGGATGATTGATTTTAGTTGAATCATTTTTAAGGGAGATTGATTTGAGAAAAGTTGGGTTAATTATCAAAATGCTCTATCGGATAGAAATAAGTCCTAATAAATTATTATCATATTACTATATTTTTTAGTAAACTGGTTATTAGAGAGAAGTTATTTATTTTAATAAAAGGTTATATTGATTAAATGAAACAAGTTTGTATTTTATTATATTATAAAAAGATTTATTAAGATAAAATAGTTTTAATTATCATCACGAAAGTTGATTAAATTATAAAATATTTTCTTGCTACTATTGTTTAAATAGGAAGTTATTTTAAAACATGAAAAATGTTTTTTTGAAATAAGAGTAAGTTATATTATTATTGTTCTTGAAAAAGATTGTTGTTGAAATTGTTAAATAAATAATATAATGAAAATAAGTTGATTAAATTAAACTTACATTGATTGGATAATAATTAATTAGTTAAATTATATTTAGTGAGGGATTAAGTTAATTAAAATAGGATTAGGGATAACGAAAGAGATTAGAGGACGGAGGGATCGAGTGTGACGCGGGTGTATGGATAATGGTGGTCAAGCGCGATACTGGCTGTGTGATGGGATCCGTTGGAGATCGAGGGCTCGTGTGTGAGGGTGCATGATAAGTGCTGTGTGTGCACGTGTACAGAATACAATATAAAAAAAATTACAAAGAAAGCAGAAAAAACGTAGAAACCCTAATTTATCCCCAAATCGAAAATCCCCGTCGATCTGCTTTCCGCCATCTTTTCACTGCTCTCTCTCGTTTCATCCCCTTCCGCTCTTCGATTGCTTGATCTCTGTTCTTCGGTTTTCGATCTCCCTCTTCCATTCTAACTGAAACACAAACCAGAATAATTAAACAAAGTTAATGATGATAACAAAACCTTACCGCGTGTTGGTTTTTTTGCGGGGGTTCAAATCAGAGCTTTCGTGGCGAGTTTGCGAAGGAGGTGGATGATGAACACGACGGATGTGAAAATGACGGGGGTTTGAGTTTCTCCGGCGGGTCGTTGAGAACGGGCTCGGCGAACTCCGACGAAGGTTGGAAGAAAGATAAGTCTTTCTCTTCTGTATTTAGGTTTTTCTCGGTTTGGGATGTTGGTTTGGACTCTGATAATTCTGCACTTCTTCTGTGTGTGTATGTTCGACTGGTTTTTGTGTGTGAACTGTTGTGGATTTTTTCTGTGTTATGAGAATGACTATGTGTGGATGTCTTTGTTCGTTTTTTTTTGTTCTGGTGTTCTCATATGCTTTTATAGGTCTTGAAAATGAAACAAGGTTGTCAATGTATTGAATGCACTTCCCTTTCTTTACCAAACATGTTATGAGCTTATTTTGGAAGAAAATTTATTGTCCTTAATCTTGTCTGAGATATGCTATATTGCATTGATGTTTGTGGTTTTGGAAATTTACTCAGAAAAATCCTTGTCTTGACCGTGTCAGTTGTGCTTCAAGAAACTGTCTTATGTGTTTGAAACCTTCCCTTTTCCCAAATGCACCTGTCTATGTATGTTTTGGAAAGCTCATTGATTGTGCTTGATACTGTCTTGCAGCTGCAAATAATCTTCCAAATATGTGTGATTGTGTCTAATAGTGTTTGAGATATATATGTGAGAGTAATTATTTCTGTTTTGAATTCCCTAACCCCAAGACGTATGCCTTTGATAACAAGTTTATACATGGCCTAATGGTGTGAATAGGAATCGGTCTTGAAGTGGATTTCCATGGAGAACTGCTTGGTTCCTGCAAATTTCGAAGTTGAGTAAGCTCTAACAATGAATACTACTTGGATCAGTCACCTTCTCATCTTTGTTTTCTTGCTTGTGTTTACTAGTTATCAATGATTACGATTTAATCTTGTTACTTTCTTGATTGCATATACTCAGGTATTCCATCAATAGTCTAAGAAGGAACAACCTCAAATTGGATGTAATGGGGAAGAAAATTTCAACTGCTTCCACGATTACTTCTTGTAGCTGCAACTTGTATTGGCTTGACACCATCCTCATCTGATCAGCTCCAGCTTTCAATAAGGAATTTAAGAGTTCTAGACTCCCATTATCAGCTGCAAATGTGTAAAGGAGTTGCTCCACCAACACTAACATTCACTTTAGTGCCTGCCTGTATTAAAAAAACTCTAAGCATTCTAATGAGCCAGCTGCCACAGATGAAAGGAGTGGGGTAATGCCATTGTTGAGCCTGCTTTATTGCAGATCAAAACGGGAACAAGTATTCTTCTTGAAGATCTTCACCGAGCTGGAATTTATTGGCAATGAGTTGGACCTCTGTCTTCATGTTTTGAACGGTTTTGGAAACCAATTTAAGAGCTTGTCAATTTTAACTTGGGAAGCTCTTAAGTCTGAAATTGATGGCTCTAATGCTTGCTCTTCATTATTTACAGTGTTCAGTAAGTGAATTCGCCTTCTTTTACTTACAACGGTGGGCTCTGTTTATTCAAATCAAACGTCTGCGGAACGCTGCTTTGGTGCGGATATTGGTTCCTACGTGTTTTTTGCGTGACTGCTTTTAATTTCCTTCAATTGTTTTGATAGTGTCTGCAACCCCTAATGAAAGCTCCAGTCTTCTCTCTAAGACAACAGTTGCATTTCCTCTTAGTTACTCCACATATTCCATTTTTGAGATATGTTAAAACTAATCTATTTTCTGCGTAATGATTCTGATTTGAACTTCTATGCAGGAGGATCAAACCGATGGTATGGCCTCGGACTTGCACTGTATCCTTACGTGCAACAACTCTGATCCTTAGAGGCAGAAGGAATTTATAAGGTAATGCCAATCTCCTCTCCTACGAACTGATATGAGTTATCATCGATTGGCGCTAACTTCTGTCTTTTCTTTGTCAGGGAGAAACGTGAAGTTGATTGTGTAAGCGAAACGAAGACCTATTGCCGAACCTCCAGGGGCGAGGTTGCTTTTTTAAATTGTTCTTCAAATTCAGTATTGGTACCAATAGAGATGGTGGTGAGGTATTTGGTTTGTTCTTCATTCTCGTACTCTGTATTTTTGGGTTCTCAAGCTGTTTTCTTTCCGATGATCCGCACTATTTGTTTGTCTCGTACTTGTTTTGAGTTGTAGATGTCAAGACCTCTGAGGGCAGGATTTGCATCAGGATAATGAACAGATAAAGCGCTTAGAGCGTTAACAAGAACACCCACAGGTTGTGCCTCTTGAGGCATTGATTATATGAGGTCCAAAATTCCTTGAGGTATGGCTGAATGCTGAGATACGACAAACTCCCAATCCTGTAACCAATGTGCAGAAGGCAGGTTTCCATACAATATGAGATACGCCACTTCTGGAAAGGTGCTTGATGATTCACAGGGCCGTCAGATGCGGTTCACTGCAGATTCTGCGTATTGGTAATTTGTGTGCGTAATCTGGTTCTTCTTCTTTCTTTTCTTTTAAATTAATTTGTTCGATTTGTCGTGGCTGCTCATAAGTTTGGAATGTTTTTTTTGAACACAGGTGCAGGGCCTCTTCTATCTCTGTTGGTCTCTTCAATGTGTCTGACTGTCTGTTCCTCTTAAATGGTTTTCTCTTTTCCAACTACTAACAATTGTGAACTCACTGATGTTGTTGACAGTTGGTTAACATGGAGGTGTCGGTGGCGAGATTTTGGTCTTTCGGGAACACGTCAGCAACAATAACAAGCGGTTGCTGTTGAGTCATTTGTTCCTTGTCGTCTCTTGTAAGCACTTGGAATGAACCCGTTAAATTAATGTAATGAGTGTTGCGTATTCCCTTATGGCCGTAGAAGAAGGGTACCTTCTAATTTATTTCAAGTTATGCAGATGCGCTCCCTCTACTGCAACCGTAAGGTGGTCCTTGCAAAGGGGAGGATAGTCTTTTGTTGAAGTGATTTAGAGTTATTGGCGAGTTTCAAACATCAGTTGTGGCCTGTTCCAGCATCAATGCATAAAACTCGTACAAAATTCTGCTTGATGTAGGCGAATTAGTGTGAGAAATAAAGGTTAAGGAAATGAGGAGCAACAAGGATAGTTATATGGAATGATCCGCTGTTCTTAGTGATGGATTATAGTGTATGAACTAGGATGATAGGATTCAAGATGATTTGGAAATGATGTATGCCATTGACTTTTGCATTTAAAAAAAACAATCGGTTTCATAGACTTCTCCTGACTTCTATGCTTGAAATGATTTTAAACAAACCATGAACACGTGGGCTATGTTTGCAAACTTGAACTCGAGATAATGTTCCGCTTCAAAGGCCTCGAATAACGTGTTCCAACTTAAATCGGATTCTAACTGTTTCACTTGCAAAATGTCAAGGTCATTACTTATAACTTATTCTAAGTAAATCTTAAGTATGAACTTTCCATCCTTGGCGATTAATATGTTGGTTTCTCAAATTGAACTTAATGACATTATTTAGATGTGCCTTCAATTCACATTCAACACGATAGAACTCCTAATTCGAGCACTCCGAACACCAAATAATTCACTTTACAAGTAACATGTATTTGAAAGATTAACAGGGATCTGCATCCTCTTGCATCATGTATCCAAATTTCTTGCCATCTAACTCTCGAAATCCTTGGTGACTTGTATGGCAAGCAAAAATGCAAACTTTGATCATGACTTCATCTTTGCGCCATGATTTGTTCCTCGTAAATTACCCCCTCAAACCCTTTGTTTAAAACTTGCTTGATGATCTTGGCATGTGAAACCCCACTGAGATTTCTTGGAAGTTCTGAAGGAAATGATATTTGGTTTCAGATGATGAGATGCGCAAGGCTTAGCTCCGAGATTTGTAAAAAAATAGTTGAAGTGAAACAGATGATTCAATCCCATGGACCTTGAGACCGATTGAATTACACTCCACTGGTCTCGTTCCCGTGTTGCTTGGCTATAAGAATTGACGCCTTGACATTATTGCACTTACGCAAACTGGTTAGTCGAAATAAACATACGTATAAAAATAAAACAAGCAACAAAATAAGCACACGGAGGCGGGATCTTAAGGTCAAAAATTTGGGTGCGACACTCTCTTCATCCGTTTCAGGTACAACTGACCGTGGCACATTGCAGTCATGCACTTCTCGTGGATGAGATTCAGTTGGTTAAATCTGTCTTGGACCCATTCTGCTTCATCAAGCTTGGTTTCCATCAGTATCCTCAAGGAAGGTATTTCTACTTCGATGGGGAGGACAACATCCATTCCATACACCAATGAGAAATGGGTTGCCCCTGTTGAGGTTTGCACTGAAGTTCAGTATCCGTGCAAAGCAAATGGTAGCATTTCATGCCAATCTTTGTAAGTCTTTACCATATTTTGCAGGATTTTCTTGATGTTTTTATTTACAGCTTCAACGACTCCATTCATTTTAGGACGGTAAGGAGAAGAATTGTGGTGTGCAATCTTGAAACTTTCACACAACTCCTTCATGGTTTTATTGTTCAAATTGGTCCCGTTATCTATTATGATCCGACTCGGGATTCCATAATGGCAGATAATCTCTTTTTTAAGGAAATGGGCAACCACTTGCTTGGTTACATTGGTATAAGAAGCAACTTCTACCTATTTTGTGAAGTAGTCAATGGCAACTAAGATGAATCGGTGACCGTTGGAAGCTTTAGGTTCGATTTCCCCAACCATGTCAATGCCCACATTGAGAAAGGCCACGATGATGAAACGTTGGAGGTACGTGCACCTTATCAACATAAATTTGGCACCTATGGCATTTTTTGGCATATTGGATGCAATCAGATTCCATGGTTAACCAGTAGTATCCAGCTCTCAGAATCTTCTTGGACATAGCATAACCGTTAGCGTGAGTTCCAAAGGTTCCTTTATGAATTTCCTGAAGTAACATGTGTGCTTCATGTTTGTCAACACATCTAAGCATAACCATGTTGTGGTTTCTTTTGTATAACATGTCATTGTGGAGGAAGAATTTGGATGCTAATCTTCTCAGAGTCTTTTTGTCAAGATTAGTAGCATTGGCCAGATACTCCTGATTTAGTAGATAATTCTTAATGTCATGGAACCATGGTTTGTCATCAGTTTCTTCTTCAAGCATCTGACAGTAGGCAGGCTCAGTTTTGCATTCAATTCGAATGAGTGTAGCTTGATTGACGAATATGACTTTCCACATTGAGGCTAACATGGCTAAAGCATCAGCAATATGATTTTCAGTCCTCAGAACATGTTTGAAAGTGATCTCATCAAAGTATTCAATCATTTCAACAATGTAAGCTCTGTATGGGATCAATTTCTCATCTCTGGTCTCCCATTCACCTTTGACCTGATAAATTACCAAAGCTGAGTCACCACTCACTTCAAGAATTTTAATTCAGAGGTCAATTGCTACTTCAAGGCCCAGAATGCATGCTTCATATTCGGCATAATTGTTCGTACATTCAAAATCTAACCTTGCTGTAAATGGAGTATAGCCACCTTCTGGATTCATCAGAATGACACCTATATCGTGCCCACTGTAATTAGAAGAACCATCAAACATCATCTTCCAACGTGAACCCAGCTCAGGATCTTCATTAGGACCTGGCTCTTCATAATCTTTCACTAACATAATGTCTTCGTCAGGAAAGTCAAACTTGAGAGGCTCATAATCTTCAACCGGTTGGTTCGCAAGATAATCTGACAAGATACTTCCTTTAATAGCTTTCTGAGTCATATATTGGATGTCGTATTCAGATAACAACATATGCCAACGGGAAAGTCTTCCAGTCTGAGCAGGCTTTTCAAATATATACTTTATTGGGTCCATTTTCAAGATCAACAAAATAGTGTGGCAGATCATGTATTGCTTGAGACGCATAGTGGCTCATGCTAAAGCACGACAAGTCTTTTCCAGAAGTGAATATATGCTCTCACAATTAGTAAAATTCTTGCTCAAGTAGTAGATGACATGTTCTTTTTGTCCAGTCTCATCGTGTTGACCCAGTACGCAACCCATATACTTTTCAAGAACAGTTAGATACATGAAGAATGGTCTTCCAAGAACATGAGGAATAAAGATACGAGGCTCTTGCAAATAACCCTTGATCTTCTCAAACGCTTGCTGACAATCAGAATTCCAGTCAATAATCTGACCCTTGTAGAGTAACTTGAATATTATCTCACAGGTAGCAGTCATGTTGGAAATGAATCTGGAGATATAGTTCAGGCGTCCAAGAAAACATCTGACTTGTGTTTCAGTTTGCAGGGCAAGCATTTCTTTAATGGCTCAAACTTTATCAGGGTCTACTTTAATTCCTTGTTGGTTGACGATAAATCCAAGTAATTTTCCAGATCTAACGCCAAAAGTACACTTTGTAGGATTCAGTTTCAACGGGTACTTCCTGAGTCGTTCAAACAGTTTCAGCAAATGATCCAAATGCTCCTCTTCATTTTGGGATTTTGCAATCATATCGTCAACATACACTTCGATCTCTTTATGCATCATGTCATGAAAGAGAGCGACCATAACTCTTTGATATGTTCCCCTTATGTTCTTCAAACCGGAGGGCATAACTTTATAGCAATAGGTTCCCCAAGGAGTGATGAATGTAGTCTTTTCACTATCGGCAGGGTCCATCTTGATCTGATTATAACCGAAGAAACCATCCATAAAAGAGAAAATTACAAAACTGGTTGTATTATCCACAAGTGTATCAATATGCGGTAGAGGGAAATCGCCCTTCGGGCTTGCTTTGTTCAAATCCTTGTAGTCTACACACATTCTGACTTTATCGTCCCTTTTGAACACTGGCACAATGTTGGCTACCCATTCGGGATACTTTGCAACTGTTAGAAAACCTACATCGAGATGTTTCTTAACCTCATCTCGAATCTTTAAAGCCATGTCAAGTCTTGTTCTTCGAAGTTTCTGCTTTACAGGTGGGCACTCTGGCTTAAGCGACAACTTGTGAACAACAATATCAGTTTCTAAACCGGGCATATCTTGATACGACCATGCAAACACATCAACGTATTCCTCTAGAAGCTTGATCAATCTCTGCTTAACATCAGCCCCAAGTGTTGTACCAATCTTGACCTCTTTCTTTTCTTCACCGGTGCCAAGATTAATCAAATCTACCTACTCTTTATGCGGTTGAAGTTCTGTGTACTCATACTCAACCAACTTTTCCAGTTCAGTGGGTACTTTGAAATCTTCCTCAACCTCATCTTCAGCTTTATATATGGGTGAATCAAAGTTAGGAGTGAAAGCAGGGTCATTGGGTTCAACATGGTTTAGGATAGTTCTGCATGTTTAGGAGGCTTATTTTATTAAATGCTCAAGGAAAATTCAAGAGAAACAAAATGCTATTTTTTTTAGTTTTGAAAAGATTGCCAATTTCTTTTAATGGTAAAAGCAAAAAATGGTAAATGAAACAACAAGATTTTAACAAAATGCATTTATTGATAATCATTTGAAAGCGAAAAGGTGGATCTATAAAATAATCCAGTAGCCTTGGGCATGGCTATGGAATTTTTGAAAACAACAATTAAGAGCATTAAATTACTTTGACACGGGAAAAATCACACGGATCTCTATCGCTTCCCAATTGCTCAAAGCTGTGTCGCACTTGAATACCAAGTTGCTCAAGTCTTCGCCTTCATCATTGTCTGCGACGACATTGACCTGGAAACCTCCGCTAACAAACACTTTCTGGACATTCTTCAGACGACTTTTGGCAGTTGTAGAAGCTCTATCATTAGTTGGTTTATAACTCAACCCATGGCGATTCATCTTGGTTTTGACATCTATTACTTCTCCCCAACCTTCAGGTATACCTCCTTTGATTGTTGATCTAGTACTCTTGAAAGATGCGAAAGATGGATTACTCTTATCCACGGTTTCTTCGACTCCCAACAGGACAACATTAGCGATCTCAAGTGCTTGGAAAGAAGTTTCTAAGGCGTCTTCATCGGCTTCTATGTAACGGAATGAGGAAACGTTGCTTACCATTAAATCCTCTTCACCATGTATAATAACCAGCTTATCATCAATCACAAACTTCATCTTCTGATGTAATGTTGAGGTTACAACACCGACAGTATGAATCCACGGCCTTCCAAGTAAACAACTATAATTAGGATTAATGTCCAATACTTGGAATGTGTTGTTGAATACATGTGGGCCAATTAAGATTGGTAGCTCCACTTCTCGGATCACAGTTCTGCGAGAACTATCAAAAGCTTTGACTATCAGTAAAGTAGGTTTCGTCTCAGTCTCCTTGTAAACCAGCTTGGTAAGAACCCTCTTAGGTAAAACATTCAAAGAGGAACCAGTGTCTACAAGCACCCTTGATAAGTTATCTTCTTGGCATTTCACAGACACATGCAACGCACGGTTGTGATTCTGACCATCCCTTGGTAACTCATTACTGAAGCTAAGAGTGTTGTAGGCAGTGATATTGGCAATTAGACTATCAAACTGACCAGTAGTAATATCTTGAGCGACATGAGCTTGAGCCAATAACTTTTGTAATGCCGTTCTCTGAGCAGGTGAATTCATCAATAGAGACAGAATTGAGATTTTAGAAGGAGTCTAGTGAAGCCGATCAATGACTTCGTAATCACTTTTTCTGATGATCCTTAAGAACTCAGCATCTTCATCATTTGTAGCCACTTCTTTCCCTTTGTCTTTGGCATACGCAGTGGTAGTAGTTTCCTTAGGCGGAGCCTCATTGAAACGACGAGTATAAATATGACCGCTTCGTGTCATCTTGCTTACCCTAGCTATATTAGTCACATCTCCACTGACACTCTTCAATTCTTCCCCTAGAATAACTTTCCTAGACTCTTTGTCAATCATGGTCACATCATGCTTCCAAGGTACAATTTTAGGGCCATTGAAATTAAATGGACTTGGTTTCTGAATGATCACTAGCTTCGGTTTGTCATACCCTAAATTTTCCCGCCCTTTTTCTTGATTAAAAGCATTGGTACAAGTCATCATGAGCATGAGAAAAAGAAAGGAGAAGCCTGTTGAGTATCTCAAAAGTCATAGTGGGGTTGGAATGATTATCCAGTTCATCTGCACAGTATCCAAGCAACAAAGGGAAATTAGGGTTTTCGCACAGTTAAAAGTCGAGGTTTCAATGGTTTGATCAGTCGACGTCTTGAGTTGATTTCTAATGAAATATGGTCAAGGATTCTACAATGCTTCAAATATGAATTCAATTTGAGGTTGGCACCCAAATATTGAAGACAATGCAGCTTAGGCCCGATTAGGGTTTTTGATTAGGAAAAGTCAACTGTACTTTGACTTTTGTTTTGAAAGGTGTTCTAATGATGCAATCTTGATTCATAAGGTTTATATGGCTTAGTGAAGTCCATTCAAGAAGATTCAAGGCCTCAAGATACCTAGATCGTCAACAGTCGACTCGGTAGTCACCGATTGATCGAACGGTTGACCGAAACGTCAACACTTCAACCATAAGGAATTTGACTTCAAGATGTGAATAAAAAATGTTCCTAATGACATATTGCATCTACCCATAAAATTTCATGACAATTGGATCAAGGGTTGAGGAGTAATCACAAAAGTCGGGAATTAGGGTTTTGAAAGGGGCAAGACCATAACTCCTTAACCACACATCCAATTGAGTTGGTTCAAAGCTCATTGGAAAACTCTTGACAAATCCTACAAAAGCCTCAAAGTGGTACATGATCAAAAAATGCATAAAATTGGAGTTATGACAAGATTCATTTTAAGAAGGGAAATAACTTAGAAAAATTCTAAGTTATTTAGCCTTTTTAAGTGGTTTTTTCAGCAACTTGGAAGGGTTTTTCAACCTAGTTCCATCAAGAATTTGGAAATACCCAAAACATGAAAGTTATAGAGCTACTTAAGGGCTTTCCAAATTATGGTAGAACTCCTCTATAGCCCTTATGAGCTGAGAGTTATGAATTTGGCAAGATGGACTTTTAACACTTGAGTCCCACATTGACAATTCTTCACAAACTCAAATTTTAACAACTTGGGCCATCCCCAACCATTGGATCATGTTTTATTCTGATAACTTGAGGCCTAGATAAAGAGAAAACTAGAAGAAAGAAGGAATTGATGGACTTGGCAACTTGGAGGCAAGTTGACAATATAATATTCATAAAAATGGAAAGAGAAACTTTTGCCACTTGCACTTGCAGCTGCAGTTCCCTATTTGCCTAGCCACTCTAATCATCTCATGTCATTAATTTTCACTTGACTAATTCATCAGTTGAGGCAATGCTTTGAAGCTTGCAGTTGTACCAAACCCCAAGCCAAGGGTTTCCTTTTCAAAATCCCTCCAAAATGCCAAGTTTACAAATCTGCCCTCACCTTGCATTCTCCTATAAATAGGGGATCCCTCTATTGCATTTTGACACCAGAAAAATCTCAAAAAACCAGAGAAACAACAAGCTCTCAATTCCCTCTCATTTCCTTAAGAATTTCAAAGTTTCAAACCTCCATTTTTTTACCAAAAAGCTGTCTTGAGCAAAAGTCTGCTCAAGACCAGTTCTACCACCTCTAAGCCTCTCAAAATCATCCACACAATCCCTAAATATGGTGTAGAAGGTGTCCATACACTAAAACCTCTCAAAAATATCATTTTCACAAAAGTCAACCTCCACACCCTAATAGTTTGACTTTCTTCCACTTTGAAAGCCAAATCATCACTCAAAGAATTCCCTACCATTATAACACTCCTAACACCTCCTATACATCATATCTCAAGTGTTTAAGCCATAAAAAACCAGTTGGAAATCACACAACTCCAACTGTCTTGAAAAGTGGATTGTTGCTTCAAGAGGAAGCAAGCTTCATCTCTTTGCAAAGAAAGGAGGATCTCTGGGTTTCTAAGCTTCTTAGCTTGCTCAAGGCTTGTCTACAAGAGGCATGTGACATTCCAACTCTCTACTAATCATACATTATCATGTTTTGTCATTTTGAGATGATTTTGTGAAAATGTAACCATTGCTGCCCCATTGTGGTTTCTTTGTCAAGAACTCTAGTTTCATGGTCATGGTATTTGTTTTGTTAATATTTTGTCATTTGTAAATGATATGTGGATGATATGTTACAAGTTTTTACTTTGATGTCATGCTTAACTTGTTTGTGAAGATTTTGGCCATGTGGTAAATTTAGGATCCAACTTTGAAATATTGATATGTTTGCCCAAGGCCTGTTAGTCCTAGCTCATTAGTGATGTTTGACTCAACTTGTAAGTTACTCATATATTCCCCCTTGCCCTTGATCATGTTTGAATCAATGTGGCCCTTGTTTTCACATTATGCTATTTTCATGTCTTTCTTGCCTATCATTACTATGAAGTGGGTGTTGAGTTGTTATGCTTGCTACTTCTTGTATCTCAAGTCTTTGGTTAATGTTTGATCTTGCTCATGATGTTTGCTTTGGTGGAGGTGTGAGAAATTAAGTTTTGCTGTTAGGGCTGTCTTGAGGTATTTTTGCTGTCAAACTTGGTTCAACATGTCATTTTTGGTTTGGAGCACTTTTGCTTGACTTTAAGACTAGAGACTCATTTGTTTACCTATTTTGAGTATGTGTGTGGTGTTTGTATGTGTAAAATCTCTTTATGTGTTCAAACTGCTATAACATCCTTCAAACTGCCTTTTTCAAAATATGATGATGCCAAACATGTACCATTTTCTGTTTCATCTGCATTTTATATAATTTATGTGCATGGAATCATTATCCTATCTATTTGCAACTTGTGTGTGCTAGCAAAACTTCCCAACTGTCATTGAATGTACCTGTTGTATTTTGAGTTGTTGTTTTTATGTCATGAGCTCCAAATTGCTATTTTCTGTTTGGTAAGTTTTGATGCACTTTTTGAGCATAATATCATCTTTTAGCATATTTGTAGCATGTGTATCACAGTTGTTCATCAAAGATTTCACCATTTGAAAAAAAAAACACCACCTACTGCCACAACTGTTTTGCCAAGACAGATTTTCCAACTTTTCACCACAACACACCAATTTTCATTCTAACAGATATACGCTCTTTCTTGAAGTTAAAACACTTTCCTTGTCATATTTATGATGTGTATACTTGGTTTACTTGATCTGTTCATGCTTGTTTTCACAATTCTTCAAATTCCACTTCCAATTTGCATTTTTATGCTAGAATGTGCCTTGATCATACCAATTTGTTGCTCTGTGTGTATATGCCTATGATTTGAGTTGTAACTCACTTGTATCCATGAGTTTAAGGTGTGTGGATGATTGAATTGAGCCATGTGTACCTATTTTCTTATTTCACTCTCAAACTGCTCCTTTCCAAGTCAAAATTACCATGAACATACCAATTTCTTATTTGCTTGCCATATGCCTATGTTTGGAGTTGTAACTCACTTACATACTTGTTTCTAATGTGTGTTGATGGTTGGTTTAATCAATGACTGCTTGCTTTATCATTTCACCACCTAATTGCATCTTTGAGCCAAACTTTACCATGACTATGCCAAAACCTTGAATGCTTGCAATATGTTGAATTTCTGAGTTGTAACTCATTTCTCCTTGTATTTATGATGTGTGTGTGTGTTGTTTGTTAACATGAGATCATTTTCACAATTGAACCATGTTTATGCCTTGCTGCTGCAGCTGTTTTGAAAACCACTAGGGCACACACTTCACTTTTTGTGACTTGATTAGTTTTAGGGTGATTCATATAGCATTGGACCTCTAACAACATATGAGACTTGTATATTCATGAATCAATCACTTCTGTCTGCCTCTTTTCTCTGTCATAACAGCTTGGCTTCATCATGTTTGAAATTGCATTTTGTTGGTCATTTTCTTGTTGTAGGCATTTCATGGTAACCTTAAGAGCTAAACTCATTTGTTATCTTATTTTGAACTTGTGTATGACTCTTTTCTAACCTCAAACTATCCCATATCATTTTTGATCCAAAATGTGCACTTTATATGAATGTTTGAGCAGTTGCTATATGATTTTCAAATCCATGTTGTTTGTAAACAATTTTAAGGTTTGGACACACCATGTGTGATGTTTTGAGGATGTATGTGAGGTCCTTTCATTTCAAATTGGTCTGTTTCTTGATTTACCTATCATGCTTGCAAGTGCCTTGAATTTTCTCTCATTTCCATATGACAGTTGTAGTTTTGACTCATGTGTGGGCTGTTTGAATGTATGAACTTCATGTACATGATATTTGAGTTGTGTTTGAACCCTATTCCTGACCATAGCATGACTGGTTTGATCATTGTTTTTGAAAATGCAACCAATCACCAAAATAGCAAGTCCTATCGTGTTTTATTTTCTAGGCCTCATTTCAAAATTCCAGCTGTGCCATCTTGTTCCTTGTTTGAAAACACCCAATTTTGACTAAAATTTCACTAAAATCCATTGAGTTTTGAGTTAGTTGTGTATTAAAATGCAAATCAGTTTCATGCTTGGTCTTGGTTCTTCATATTTGCCCAGAAATCCATGTGAACACGCCTTATATGTTTATGGGGGTGGCTATATCAACGGATGTATAGCCACCCCAGTGGTAAGCAACTTACTCTTAAACATGCCTTTCAATGCCTAGACCTGGGTTCGATCCTTGAGGATGATCAACCCTTTTGTTTCTTTTTTTATTTTCCTTGCGCGCGTATGTGTGAGCTGAGGGGCCTGGGTTCAACTCCCACCCCTTTCACTTTTATTTTAATTTTACTTGTTAAATATGTTTTGTACATTTAATTCATCCAAACTTCAAAAACTCATATCTTTCTTATTTTTCATCCTTTTTGGTCCATTCTTTTTGCAACATATTTGTTTTAATGTCTATTTTCATGTGGTGAAAAAATATTACTTGTTATTATTAATTGGAATGTCTTTTGTCTATGTGGAAATTTGTTCCTTTATTAAGATCGTTATCTTACTTGCTGTTGATTTCCCTTTGAACATGCCTGAATCTTCTTGTGAGATTTATTGACATGTGTTTCCTTTGTGTTGGTTAACCCATCAAAGCTCTATTTTATTTTGGTTACCACCATGAACTTACATATCTTCCTCATAAAAAACCTCGGTCCCGTACCGAATTCATTTTCATAAATACCTTCAATTATAAGAATCATTTTCTCTTTGCATTGAATTACATTAAGAAAGGATTAAGTGTAGACTTTTTCCTCTCTGAGTGTTAAGATACTCACTGTAGTGTGAGTGGTCTTGATACTCATTTTTCAATACAAAGACGCAACTTTATCCATCACCTATCTTTATCTACCGTCTATCTCCTTTCATAACTTCCCTCTGAAACCTTTTATGACCTAAAACCTTGGTCACGCACCGAGTGCATTTTCAAACTCATTTTCGTAACAAAACTTGATTGGTCGTAGAGTGGTTAGGCGTAGGCCTTCTCATATCCCGAGGGCTGACATTTACCGTAGGGTTTACAGTCGCAAAGCACTTACCATTCAAAACCAAAATACTTTAATAAGAGATTGAAGTTCTTTTTTGAATTAAAGAGAGGGGATTGAGTGTAGTCTCCTTCCTCTCCAAGTGTCAGGATATTCACTTTAGTGTGGGTGGTCTTGATACTTGTCTTTCAATACAAAGACGCTACATTCGCCACACCTTTCATAACAAAAACTTTGAGATAAAGAATTGGATACTACCCGTAGGGGTTACTATCTAAGGACTTATCTCACCCCTAAAAATAATTCAACCAATCAAACGTGACATCTTGCCTCGCATGTCGAAAACTAATCAATCTTTCAAAAAGGATATGTTACGTCCGTTCTATCGCAAACAGGTAACACATAAGTCTCCTCACATGCGAGCAGCAAAACACCTAAATTGCTAGAACGCGCACGATAACATCATCCATAAAAATATCAACAAACTGTAGGCTTAACTACGGATGCTCTGATTCTTTACTTTTTTTAAGTAAAGATACGTAGGCACAAGGGCCACAATCCTTGCCGAGCACATTCCCTCTATATCTGTAGTTCCCCGAACTACGTCGGCTCTGAATTTCTCACATCTATTGAGAATACGTAGGCATAGGACCGCGAAGTTCTACCGAGTATGTTCTTTCTCTTTTCTCCCCCGTTATGCCTCCTTTCTTAGTTTCTAAACCCTCGTTCTTTACCCTTTGGAAATTTTTTTTATAGCATAATATTTAAGCAGATATAATCACACATTGACAAGCAAATGGTTCCCATCGAGTATGATGGATGCGAGGGGTGATAATACGTTCCCCTCGCATAACCGGCTTCCGAACCCGTTCTTGGTTGCGAGATCATCTTATCCATTTCTTTCTTAAGGTTTTCTCGATATTTTCCTTTCCCCTCCTGGGATAAATAAAGTTCGATGGCGACTCTTCTGTCCATCCCTTTTCGCTTCCCCGTCGTTGCGCGATGCATTTTTCGAGTAGCGACAGCTGGCGACTCTGCTGGGGAAACCTAGCAAGCCAAACCTAATTTGCTTGTCGCATGTGTGTTTTATCCGTTTTATTTATTTATTTTTTTGTTGTGTTTTCTAACCTGTTGGGTTTATTGGGTTGGTTTGTGAGGATAAAGCTTTTTACCCGAGCTTTCTAGTATACACTAAGATTAGGAGGTGGTTTCTTTCTGATTTGCGAGACTTAGAACTCATTGAGTTGGATCGAATCCCACCGCTCAGATGAGACCCCTTTGGATGATTATGTTTTACGAGTAGTCGTAATGGCGTTTTTATTCCAACTTGGGAGTCTGCGATTCTGAGAACCTTTTAGAACCTTATTCTAAGGGTTTCTAAAACATAACTCTGTGTTCATCCTTTAAAAGGATTACCGTCTTATGAATAGTCGCTCTGATGGGAAACTTTTGAGGGTTAGTACATGGGACTCTGTTTAAAACCTTTGGGATACCCTCTCTAAACCAGTAGATTACCCATCCAATGGGAGAGATGCCTTTTGTGTTGTTTTGCAGGACCTATGACTTTGATCTTGCTTTTTTGTGATTTATCATGTGCATTCATAAAACATTGCATTGCATAGCATTTTTGCATATCAAGAGACTTAAAGAGACTATGATTATCTCAGGTATTGGTGAACACAATGACTGATCAAAAAAGGAGAAGCACAAATTCCATCAAGTTTAGAGAACCAAAGTTGGAATTGATTCAAGACATTTTGATCGACGTGCCAAAGGCTATCAAGATCAACTTTCAAGGGTGGTATGGGAAATTGCTTGATCTCCTCCATTCTAAGGTCGATACTTGGGCTTTGTTCGCTATGGCACAGTTCTATGATGCGCCTCTCAGATGTTTCACTTTTCAAAACTATCAATTGGCCCCTACTCTTAAGGAATATTCTCACATTTTGAATATCAAGATTAAGGATCAACCTATCTACACCGACTTGGAAGAAGAACCAAAGCCTCCTGCCATCGCTCTTACTCTTCGTATGACCAAAGAGGAGGTCAAAGAGGGACTAACCAATAAGGGAGGGGTTCAAGGCTTTCCTTTGAAATTTCTACTAGATAAAGCTGCTCAGTACAAGACTGTGGGAGATTGGGAAAGGTTTGGTATTGTTATTGCTCTAATGATTTATGGGATTGTCCTATTTCCAAATGTAGACAATTTCATAGATATCGCTGCTATCATTCTCTTCATGCAAAAGAATCCTATCCCTACCCTCCTCGCTGATGTCTATCACTCTATTCACTGGAGAAGTGAAAAGAAGACTGGAGTGATCCAATGTTGTTCTCACCTATTATGGTACATCTCTCATCTACCGAAGGGTGGACCGTTCATGGAAAACAAGAAGAAGCTAAAGTGGTCTCAGCGTATTATGTCTCTAGGAGCCAATGATATTGCTTGGTATTCTCAAGAGTACTACGATGTGGAGATCATCTTTAGTTGTGGGGAGTTCGGTAATGTACCTCTAGTCAGTAGGGTTGGTTGCATCAATTACAACCCAGTCATGGCATTGCACCAGTTGGGCTATGCTATGGAAGATGAGCCCGAAGCAGAGAAAGTTCAAAGCTTCTTTTTCCCGCCACAACAGAAGATCCTGCATTTGCCAGGAAGATTGCTAAAGCATGGGCCAAGATATATACAAAAGGGAGGAAAGACTTGAAGGCAAAGAATTGTGTGGCTAAGGAACCATACAACCAATGGTTGCTAGCCAGAGTGGCTGAGAGATTGCTGTCGTTTCCCTCAGAACCATGTATGCAAGAAGGACCTCCTGCTCTCACCCATGTATCTATGGAAGAGTATGAGAAACTGAAGTTAATGGTAGAAAAGTTGACTAAAGAAAATTAGAAACTCGAGGCTGAAATTCACCAAGCAAAAGTGGAGAATGGCCAGTACAAAAGGAAGGTAGAGTTTGAACAAGACCGAGCGGCCGAGAATAACAAGAAATTGAAGTTAGAAACAGACCTGAGAATCAAATACCAGCAGGGTTTCGAAGGGGAAGATACATCATTAACAACTCTTCGACAACGCCTAAAGGATACCAAGGCTTCTTGTGATCGAGCATGGCATTTCTTTGAATTAGCTTCTACTGAAAAGAAGGAGACAAGAGAGAATCTTGAAGCTGATATTGAGGGCCTTGAAAAGCAACTAAGAAAGGCCTTGACCCTAGTGGAAAACGAGCGACAACTCAAGGAGGGAGCATTAAGGGCTTCATATGTCACTCCTGACATGTGGAACAACAAATGTTTGGAATTAGAGACCGCTCAAGAAACAGCTACTCTATGGAGGAATCATTTCGACGCCTTGCAAAGGGATAATGCACAGTGGCTCGAGAAGGAGGCTCAGCTCAATAAATTGTTAGACACCCATGTGGATTCTATTTGTTACTACCAGTCGATCCTAGACATGTGTCGCACTAGGTATAACAATCTGGTAGAGCATTGCAATCTCATGATTCAAGATATTCCATGGAGGTTGGAAAGCGCAATTCAACATTTCGAAGGAAATGATATCCCTCCTTCTATTCACCACTTCATCCAACTCTACGACCAAATGGTTAGAAGATTCATGTTCGAGACAAAAAAGCTTGAAGAACGTCTCCGAAAGAAAGAGTTTTAGTTATTAAGTATCTTTCTTGTAACATGAATTGTTATTTTCAACTTATTCAGCAATCGTTTGTATTGAATTTTCTCTCAAATTAATGAAAGTTTGCTTTTTGGTCTAAATTGTGCATTTCTTTATTATTTAGTCATAGTTCTATAATACCAATGATAATCATAAAACTTGAAAGTCTCTTGAACATTGCATACGTTTTGCGCATCATTCCTTTTTGCATTCCCTAAAACCCGATCTCACACGCCGCTTACCCTTTCAGAGAGAGAGGGAGAGTAAAAGCAAGCTGACTTCTCGACATCAGTACAACATAAGGAATAATCAAAAAAGAGTCATGGATCAGCTAGAGCAAGACCAGGCTACTTTGAGGAACGAGATGCTAGGTATGAAGACGCAAATGAATCAACTCATGGAGGTGATTCAGAACATGGCCAGGAGTCAAGAAGAGATAAGGCAAACAGCAGAGAGGAACGCTAACCAGACTTTGACTGGTGCAGTTCCTAATGCAGATGGCACAGTTCCAACTCCTGCCGAAGCCATCCCAACCCCTATTGGGGCAAATCCTACCTCTGCAGGTGTTGCACCTATCAACACAGTCCATCCCCCAGTCGGTACAACTCATCCTCATGGTACCATGATTCCACCACCAATTCACTATGATGATCATGAAGGCTTCTACGAGAATTCAGGAGAAGCATATTGTAACACCCCCTTCTATACCCCAAATAAATGCATATAAAACAATTAAGCACATACAAATTATCAGAGTAAAAAGGTTTTATAATAAGGTATAAAAGAAGAATGCCACAATTTCACCAACAAAACTCTTTAACATTTTGCTCCATAAAATATGTAACATTTTCGTAGTTTTAGAAATCGCATTTCAACATTAAATTTAAGCGGAAGATAACATCATTTAATCATTTTCAAAATGTTAATTCAAATGCATATAAATCATCCAGATTAATACATCATATCAGTTAAATTACAAAACCACATCAGCTGATACATCGCAATGTATCACAAAAGAATGACTGTACTAGTCTAACTACCCGGTGTTACATATCAGAGTAGCAGACTCAAAAGAATGAAGACTATCTTCACAAAAGGACTCCAACATTCTAATCTGCAATGCCTCATAGAGCATTATAAAACAACAGAAGGGTGAGAAATATAGCCATAATAATCAAAGCATAAGATTACGTATATATAGGTATCATATAACACATATTCACATTTCTCACCACACTTCATTCTCACAATCATAATCATATCACATTCACATATATCAACATTATGAATAACCACAAGCACATCCCTTCATGCTTGACTTCACAATCATTCACAAGCACATATGTACCGCAACAATATTATGCAATGTGACTCAACATATTCAATGCAACTCAATGCTATGCGGTACCGACTCTCGTTATCTTTTCTCGGTTTTTACATTAAACCGGGTCCACCCTTCTAGACCGATAACTCGTTATCAATTTTCGGTTTTTACTTTAAACCGGGTCCACCCTTCTAGACCGATAACATCCAAGCCCGTCCCCTAGGCTTCAAACCCACCCTTCTAGGTTTGGGACAAGCCACTAGTTTCCACGAAACTAACAGACATTGCCTCTTGACTGAATGATGCATGTACAATCAACCAATCACAATAAATGCACTTAAGACCGTTCCCGCGTCTTAATCCCATGCATTCGAATAATTCACCCCTTCGAGAATTTCATCATGATTGCACATACAACATATATCAAACATTTATCAACGTATTCATTTCACACATCATCATATTCAACAACAATGCACACATATCACATATGTTCCCATGCATTCACACAACAATCGCATACATATATGCACTCACAACTCATTAGACGATACACATACATTCCTTATTGTGTTCCCATGTATCTCTAATTATCACAACAATCAAGGTATTCTCATTACAATACCAATCATACAATTATAAGTTATGCATACATATTCAAAATGTTCTCATGCATACTCATTACATAATTGTATACACCTCAAGCATTCGCAAATTCATTAAATAATACACACATAATCACTTATTATGTTCACATGTATTTTAACCGATTACAATTAATCATTCATATCACAACTCTAGGATTCACGCCCGAAGGCTACCCACAGCACATGCTATCACAATAGATCATATCTATATCATATCATAAGAATATCAATCAATGTGAAACCACCAAACTATCACCACATGAACAACACAGCAAAAGAAAAATGCTGTCAAACTCGCCCACATTCGCCTGGCGAACCCTCGCAGCGAACCTTCGCCTGGCCTTCGCCTGGCGAACTCTCTCAGCGAACACTCGCTAGGCTTCGCCTGGCGAGACTTCCCAGCGAGCCCAAGTCAGTAGCTACTGACTTCATTCGCCACCATTCGCCAGCACCTTCGCTGGGCGAACCTTCGCTAACAACCCTTCGCCTGGCGAACCCGCCAGCGAAGTCCACTGGGACTTAAATATAATTATTCGCCAGCATTCGCTAGGCTTCGCCTGGCGAAGCTTCGCCTTCGCTCGCCTGGCGAGAGCCAGCGAACCTGCGCAGAACAGAACCCTATTCTGTTCCACCTCCACCATCCACCATCATCCAACTTCTCACACAACAAAATCAGTACAAACAGCATCAACACATGTTACCCGACTATTCTACGGCATTATTACTCGATTTCAACCGATTAAATCATCAATCTACCGATTATCCAACATTTTTCCCTAAATGGAAAGTGATGGAAACTCTACCAAAACCCCAACCCAACATACATAACATCATACAATGATCAAATAGAAACATTTCTCACCCTTACCTCGATTAATCGGAGCTTTGATGTTGGTCCTTGATGATTTCCACTTTTCCTCTTCTTCTCTTCTCTTTCTCTCCTTTCTTCTTCTTTCCTTTTTCTTTCCAAAATGTTTTTCTAACTTTCTTTTCTTTTCTTTCTCTCTTATATATATTTCCCTCATTTTCCTTCCTTCCAATTTCCTTCTCAATTCTCTATTAATCCCAATTAGTAAAAATTAATTTCCAACATTAATAAAAATCCCACTAAATCAATTAATTACTATAATTAATTATTTAATGAAATTTGGGCTGTTACAACCCTCCCCCACTTAGGAATTTTCGTCCTCGAAAATGTTACCTGATTCAAACAGTTCTGGATAAGACTCTTTCATCCGACTCTTAAGCTCCCAAGTAACATTTCCACCAGCCGGTCCTCCCCAAGCGACCTTCACTAAAGCGATCTCTTTACCTCGAAGCTGCTTCAATTTCCGATCCTCTATCCGCATAGGTGATGTCTCAACAGTCAGGTTATCTCTCACCTGCACATCATCTACTTGGACTACATGAGACGGATTCGCAATGTATTTCCTCAACTGAGATACATGGAATACGTCATGAAGATTAGCAAGCGACGGTGGTAAAGCCACACGATAGGCCACTTATCCTATCCTTTGCAAAATCTGATAAGGACCAATGAAACGCGGCGACAACTTGCGCGACTTCAGTGCCCTACCAACACCTGTCATCGGAGTGACTCGAAGAAACACATGATCTCCCTCTTGAAATTCAAGTGCCTTCCTCCTCTTGTCATAATAACTCTTCTGACGACTCTGAGCAACTCTCATCTTCTCTTGAACCATCTTGATCTTATCAGTAGTCTGTTGAACTAACTCGGGTCCAACAACAGAACTCTCTCCGGACTCGAACCAACACAATGGTGTCCTACACCGCCTACCATACAACGCCTCAAATGGTGCCATACCAATACTCGAATGAAAACTGTTGTTGTAGGTAAACTCAATCAAAGGCAAGTAGCTGTCCCAAGCTCCTCCTTTTTCCAATACACAAGCTCTCAAAAGGTCTTCAAGCGACTGAATCGTCCTCTCCGTCTGACCATCAGTCTGCGGATGATAAGCTGAACTCAAACGCAACTTAGTACCCAAAGCACTCTGCAGGCTCTCCCAAAATCTCGAAGTAAACCGCGGATCTCTATCCGAAACAATACTTAACGGAATACCATGCAGACACACAATCCTCTCAATATACAACTTAGCCAACTTCTCCAA
>CAWUDS030002464.1:17500-20000 GCA_963859935.3 Lathyrus sativus
ATCTCCCCGATCGATTATCTCTCGAATGAGGTGATAACGCCTAAGTATGTGTTTGGATCGTTGGTGAGATCTAGGCTCCTTAGCTTGTGCGATAGCACCATTGTTATCACAATATAAACCAATGGGATCCACAATGCTAGGGACTATGCCAAGTTCACTAATGAACTTCTTGATCCAAACAGCTTCCTTTGCTGCATTTGAGGCAGCAATATACTCGGCCTCAGTTGTAGAATCAGCAACTGTTTCTTGCTTTGAACTTTTCCAGCTCACAGCGCCACCATTGAGACAGAACACATAACCAGATTGTGATCTAAAATCATCCTTATCTGTCTGGAAGCTAGCATCAGTGTAACCAATTACATCAAGCTCTTCCTGACCTCCATATATCAAGAATGAATCCTTAGTCCTTCTCAAGTACTTAAGGATATTCTTGACAGCTACCCAGTGAGCATCACCGGGATCAGATTGGTACCTACTCGTTGCACTTAATGCATACGAGACATCTGGTCGAGTACATAACATGGCATACATGATAGATCCTATTGCAGATGCATATGGAATCTTATTCATGCGATCCCTTTCTTCCTTAGTTGAAGGGGATTGTGTTTTTGATAAACACAGACCATGTTGCATAGGTATGAATCCTTTCTTGGAATCATGCATATTAAAGCGTCTCAACACTTTATCTATGTATGTACTCTGACTTAGGCCAAGCAGTTTTTGTGATCTATCTCTATAGATCCTAATTCCTAATATATAGGCTGCTTCACCTAGGTCTTTCATAGAAAAACAATTCCCTAACCAAGTTTTCACTTGTTGCAAGGTAGGGACATCGTTTCCAATGAGTAATATGTCATCTACATATAATACCAGAAACACGATCATGCTCCCACTAACCTTCTTGTAGACACAAGGTTCATCTTCATTTTTGATGAATCCATATTGTTTTACGGTTTCATCAAAACGAAGATTCCAGCTTCTGGAAGCTTGCTTCAATCCATAGATTGATCGCTGTAACTTGCATATCTTTTGGGCATCTTGTGGTATGTCAAATCCTTCAGGTTGTGTCATGTACACATCCTCAAGAAGATTCCCATTAAGGAAAGCAGTTTTGACATCCATCTGCCATATTTCATAATCATGATATGCAGCGATGGCAAGTAAAATCCGAACAGATTTAAGCATTGCAACTGGTGAAAAGGTTTCATCATAGTCAACCCCATGAATTTGTTTATAGCCTTTTGCAACCAGTCTTGCTTTATAGGTATGTACCTTACCATCCATGTCAGTCTTCTTCTTGAAGACCCACTTGCATCCTATAGGGTTAACTCCTATAGGAGGTTCTACCAAGGTCCAAACCTGGTTTGTGTACATGGAATCCATTTCAGATTTCATGGCTTCTAGCCACTTCTCAGACTCAGGACCAGTTACGGCCTCTTTGTAGGTCACAGGCTCATCTTGATCCATGAGTAATACATCACCCTGATCACTTATGAGATATCCATATCTCTCAGGTTGGTGACGTATCCTGCTTGACCTACGCTGGTCTTGTTCTTCTTGAGCAGGTTGCTCTTCCACAACTACTTGTGTTTCCTGCTCTAGTTCCTCCATAGGTGTTTCAATGTTTTGTGATTCTTGAATTTCTTCAAGCTCTATTTTCCTCCCACTGTTTCCTTTGGAAATAAAATCCCTTTCCAGAAAGACTCCAGTTCGAGCGACAAACACTTTGCCCTCAGAAGGATTGTAGAAGTAATATCCTCTTGTTTCTTTAGGATACCCCACAAATAAGCATTTGTCAGATTTGGGCTCAAGCTTGGTTGAAATTTGTCGTTTGACGTAAACCTCGCAACCCCAAATCTTCATGTAAGACATATGTGGTTTCTTACCACTCCATATCTCATATGGTGTCTTATCAACCTTTTTGGATGGAACACGGTTAAGTGTGTAAGCTGCTGTTAATAATGCATGTCCCCAAAAGGAGTTTGGAAGATCGACGTGACTCATCATGGATCGGACCATGTCTAACAAGGTTCGATTTCTTCTCTCAGATACACCATTCCATTGTGGTGTTCCAGGAGGAGTAAGTTGGGATAGAATCCCATACTCTTTTAGATGGTCATCAAATTCTAGGCTTAAATATTCACCGCCTCGATCTGATCGAAGAACTTTAATATTCTTACCTAGTTGGTTTTGTACTTCATTCTTGAATTCCTTGAACTTTTCAAAGGACTCAGATTTGTGTTTCATTAAATACACATATCCGTATCTACTGAAGTCATCAGTAAAAGTGATGAAGTACTGAAAACCTCCTCTGGCTGGTATGTTCAGTGGTCCACACACATCAGTATGTATGAGTGCCAAAAGATCATTAGCCCTTTCACCTTTTCCTGTGAATGGGGACTTTGTCATCTTTCCAATTAAACAAGATCTGCATGTCTCATATGATTCATAATCAAAAGAGTCCAAGAGTCCATCTTTATGGAGTTTGGAAATGCGTTTC
>CAWUDS030002464.1:57500-90000 GCA_963859935.3 Lathyrus sativus
TGTGTGAGCGCACAAGTAAGCGCACGCGCGCGCGCGTGTTCTTGTGTGTGATAGAGAAAGAGAGAGAGAGAGAGAGAGAGAGAGAGAGAGAGAGAGAGAGAGAGAGAGAGAGAGAGAGAGAGAAAGAGTTCACACGTGTGTGTGTGTGTGTGTGCGTTTCTGTGTGTATGTGTGAGTGCGTGTGCGTGTGTGCGTGAGAGTGTGGGCACGCGTGTGTATGTGTGTGTGCGTGTGTGTGTCGGTGGATGTGTGTGTGTGCGTATGCGTGTGTCCGCGTGCGTGTGTACGTGCGTGTGTTTGTGTGTGTGTGCTCGCACGTGCGTGCATATATGTGTGTGTGCGCGCACGTGTGTGTGCGCGTGGGTGTATGCACGCACGCGTGTGTCTTTATGTGTGTGTGTGTGTGTGTTTTTATACACGCACGTGTGTTTGTGTTTGTGTGCGCGTGTCTGTGTGCGCGTTCGTGTGCGCATGTGTACGCGCGTGCATTTGTGCTCACGCACGTGTGTCTGTGTGTGCGTTAGTGTGTGTATGTGTTTGTGAGTGTGAGCACGCGCGTGTGTGTGTGTGTGTGTGAGAGAGAGACAGAGAGAGAGTGCGTATGTATGCGCATGTGCGTTTGTGTGTGTCTGTGTGTCGCGTGAGAGTGTGCGTGCGTGTGAGCGTGAGTACATGTGTGCGTGCGTGCGAGTTTGAATGCGCGCACGTGTGTGTGCGCGTGAGAGTACGCATGCGCGCGTGTGTGTGTGTGAGTGTATGCGCGCACGTGTATTCATTTGTGTGTTTATGTGTGTGTTTGTGCGCGCACGTGTGTGTATGTGTGTGTGCGTATGTGTGTATGCACGCACATATTTGTGTGCATGTGATTGCGTGTGTGTGCAAGAGTGTGTGCATGCGTGCATGCGTGTGTGTGCGTGTGTCTGCGCGCGTGTTTATGTTTGTGTGTGTGTGTATGCGTATGCGTGTGTGTGTGTGCATGCACGCGCGTGTGTTTGTTTGCGTGTTTGCGTGCATGCGTCTGTGTGTGAGTGTGCGCACATGTGTGTATGTGTGTGTGTGTGTGTGTGAACGCGTGTGTGTGTTTTCGTGGGTGTTTGTGTGTGGTGAGTGTGTGTGTGTGTGTGTGTGTGCGTGCGTGCATGCGCGCATACGTGTGTGTGTTTGCGCGTATGTATGTGCGTGCACGCGCGTGCGTGTGTGCGTGCGTGTGTGTGTGTGCACGCGCGTGTGTGTTTTCTTGCATGTGTGTTTGTGCGTGTGCGTGTGTTCGCGTGTGTACGTGCGCGGGTGCATGCATACGTGCGTGCCTGCGTGCGTGTGTTTGTGTATGTGTGCTCGCACATGCGTGCGTGTGTGCGTGCTGGAATACGCGCGCGCGTGTATGTGTGTGTATGCGCGCACATGTTTGTGTGAGTGGGGTGTGTGCACGCACACGCGTGTCTGTGTGTGTGTGTGTTTTTGTGCACGCATGTCTATGTGCATGTGTTTGTGTGCGCGTGTCTCTGTGCGCGTACGTGCGCATATGCGCACGCGCGTGCGTTTGTGCTCGCACGCGCGTGTGTGTTTGTGCGTTTGTGTGTGTGTGTGTGTGTGTGAGCACTCATGTGTGTGTGTGAGAGAGAGACAGAGAGAGAGTGTGTGTATGCACGCGCGTGAGCATTTGTGCGTGTCTGTGCGTGTGCGTGTGCGAGCGTGCGTGCGTGTGAGCGTGAGTGCGTGCGTGTGACTGAATGCGTGCGTGTGTGTGTGCGCGTGCGTGTGAGTTTGTATGTGTGCACGTGTGTGTGTGTGTGTGCGTGCGTGTGAGTATGTTTGTGCGCGCGTGTGTAAGTGTATGGGCGCGCGTGTATTCATTTGTGTGTTTTTGTGTTTGTGTTTGTGCGCGCAGGTGTGTGTATGTGTGTGCGCGTATGTGTGTGTGCACGCACGTGTTTGTGTGCATGTGATTGCGTGTGTTAGCGAGAGTGCGTGCGCGCGTTCATGCATATGCGTGTGTGTGTGTGTGTGCGTGTTTGTGTTTGTGTGTGTGTGTGTGTATGCGTATGCGTGTGCGTGTGTGCGTGTATGCGTGTGTGTTTGTTTGTGTGCTTGCATGCGTGTGTGTATGTGTGTGTGTGAGTGTGCGCACGCATGTGTATGTGTGTATGCGTGTGTGTGTGTGTGTGTGTGTGTGAACACGCGTGTGTGTTTTCGTGGGTGTTTGTGTGTGTGTGAGTGTGTATGTGTGTGCATGCCCGCACGTGTATGTGCGATTGTGTGTGTCTGTGAGAGAGAGAGAGAGAGAGAGAGAGTCTGCACGCGCGCGCACGTGATTGCGTGTGTGTTTGTGTGCGTCCCCGTGTATTCATTTGTGTGTTTGTGTGTGTGTGTGTTTGTGCGCGCACGTGTGTGTATGTGTGTGCGCGTAAGTGTGTGTGTGCACACACGTGTTTGTGTGCATGCGATTGCGTGTGTGTGCGAGAGTGCGTGCACGCGTTCATGCGTGTGTGTGTGTGCACGCGTGTTTGTGTGTGTGTGTATGCGTATGCGTGTGTGTGCGTATGCGTGTGCGTGCATGCGTGTGTGTTTGTTTGTGTGCTTGCGTGCGTGTGTGTATGTGGGTGTGTGTGAGTGTGCGCACGCATGTGTATGTGTGTGTGCGTGTGTGTGTGTGAACGCGCATGTGTGTTTTCGTGGGTGTTTGTGTGTGTATGAGTGTGTATGTGTGTGCGTGCGTGCATGCGCGCATACGTGTGTGTGTTTGCGCGTATGTATGTGCGTGCACGCGCGTGCGTGTGTGTGTGCACGCGCGTGTGTGTTTTCGTGCATGTGTGTTTGTGCGTGTGCGTGTGTTCGCGTGTGTATGTGCGCGGGTGCATGCATATGTTGCACCCTAAAATTTGCTCAACCTTATTCAATTGGTTTATGTTTCATCATCATTAGCATTTGCATGTAGAATCATGTACATAGACTAACCATCTGCATAGCATAAGCATAGCAAGTCATTCAACAGGGGACCAATCATTACTTCCATCTCTAGAGGCCTAGCAAGAGGTTATCATCATAATTCAACCTCATTCAAGTCATCAGGAAAGAATTTGAAGGCAAAGAGTTCAGCAGATCAAGCCTTGGGATCATCTCCTAGCTGAGGGTATCTGAGGGTCAACAAGAGGGTTGTGAGCTGTGGATTGAAGGCATCTAGACATCTTGAGAGACCTATAAAGTCATTTGGAGAAGAAAACAAGTCATTGATAAAGGCACAAGAGCTATAGTTGAAGGCAGTCAACTAGGGTTTCATCTGGGTCAACCCTAGGTCAACCCTAGGTCAATTGACTGACTTAAGAGGGCATTCAAGTCTATTGGAGAGATGTGGGGTTCATAATTTGACATGGAGAATAAATATATGGAGATATGACAAGGAGAATTCAAGAGAAATCAAGGAGAAGAGGAGTTACTAAATTAGGGTTTCTCTGTAAAATCCCCTAGTTTAGGTCAAATTTCCAAGCAAGATAAGTCAAAATGCTAGCTTCAAATGGCTTCTTGGCCAACATGAAACTTGTAGAGGATCTCAAGACCTTTAATTTGAGTGGTGGAAGACTTCAAGGAGATTTATAGAACTCAAGTTATGGTCCTTGCAAGTTACAGGTCATCTGAGGTGTCTGAACTTTTGTCTGTGAAAGTGACTTGACTTCCAAGCTAGTTTTACCCCTCAAGGAGATTTCAAATGAATTCTTGGTCAACATAAGAATTGTTCCTCATTGTCTTAGCTTTCTAGAATGGTATGGCATGCCTTCATATGATGTGGAGAACTCAACTTATGGTCTTGACAAGCAAAGGGTATTTTGGGCATTTGTGAATTACAGGTCATTTTAACCTATACCCAAAACTCATACAAGGAGGCCTCAAATGGAAAAACTTACAACATCAAACTTGCTCCAAATGGGATTTTAAGTCTAGAAAGAAGGTCACAAGTTATTGGAGAAGCTCATAGCATGGAGTTGCATGATAGGTCAAAATATGAACTAAAAAGGCTTATAAAGTGAATAATTTCAAGTTGAAAAGTGGTTTGGGAGATTTACAAGTCCAAATGGAGACTTCCAATATATGATTTTGAATGGAAAAACAATTCTAAGAACAATGGTTCACCCACTTTTTTGAGTTTAGAAGGAAAAAATGAAGTTATCCATGGTTGCTTATCATTTAAGAAACATGATCAAAATGAACCAAAGTTGGAAAGCAAGGGAATGTGCAAGATGGATCTAGAATGTTCATTTGGGGCCTATATATTCATGAAATGTGCATTGATCAAGGGTTGGCCTCATTTGTACCAAGAATTTCACAAGATTTCTCACACTTTTTTCATAGAAGTTTCATTCCAAATCTCTCAAATTCTTCATCAATCTTCATCATAATCAATTCAATTTCACTCCATCATCATCATAGATCATAATTGAAGCAAGTTTCTGGTAGTTATCATCCATTTTCGAGTGCTTTTCTCAAGATCATCAAAATTACAAGTTCAAGTGGATTGCATGATTCAAGCAAGGAACCTCCAAGTTTGTGCATACAGAATCAAGTTCCTCAAGGATTGATCAAGATTCAACACTTCAAAGCCTCAGATCTTCCATCTCCATAGCTGTTTGCAAGATTTTGCATAAGGTAAGTTTTCAATCACACAGCTCGATTCAGTTAGTTAGGCATGATTTTGTTAGTGTAGAATTGATCTAGGTGGTTAGGAGATTAGTTTAGGTGAGTTTGGAACGATTTGGTGAGGTTTGTTAGCAGGTGCCATAATCTGTTTGTGTTCGAATCTCTTGGATGAATGTGTTATAATTGCAACTTGATAGCATAGGTTAACCTCCATTAGTTGTAGTTCAGTTTAGGTTAAGTTTGATTGAGAATGGTGATGTTGCATATCAGTGTCCTTCCATGGAAATCAGAGATTGATGCTATCGGATTGAGAGATTTATTGAGTTTCAGATTGATGTGAGATCATAGGATTGTAGAGTGAAAGATTTTGAGCAGATTTCATGTTTATGGCGTGAGGATTCGTTGCGTGTGGAGTGAGAACAGAGAGGAGGAAGTTATGCGTGCATGGATGTTCATGGTGAAAGGAAACCCTAGTTTCAGATCCAAGTGGGGAAGACATAATCTGGTCCGTCCAATGCGTGTGAAGACTCTTGACTTGGGGAGAGATCTAATGGCTGTTATTTAATTCTGTTTTGGAGGGAGTTGACTGGGTGCCAAACGCACCGTTTCATTAATTGAAACGGGCGGGCCTCAGCTTGTGATGCTATCCACACCCCCAATGTGAGCCCAATTCCAAATTTCAACGTGGTTTGGTTTCTATTTTCACCCCCTGCTGATTTTCTTTGATTTCAATAACTCTGAAGTGATTCTGGGCCTGAATTGATTTGCTATGCGCACCCTACCCTGTCTGGCCCATCCAATAATGAGCTGAGCGCGCCTACTGAATGCACCCCCTCTGGCTCATTTAATTCATTTTTATTTTTTCTTATTTCATTTTAATTTTTCACCAATTTCATTAAATCATAATAAATTCATAAAAAATGCATTTTAATCCATTCTTTTTACCATATTTTCATTAAAATGTCTAGAATATTATAGGAAAATAAATTTTCATTTTTAGTTTTATTTCATATTTTTTTCATATTTTCTAAATAAATGTCATAATAAATAGATTCATTTCATGCATTATTTTTATGATTTTTGTTCTCTCACATGCTTTAATATTTTTTGATCACCCTTTTCATATTGTTTAGATGAGATGTTAAGCTTGTAGAAATATTTTAGTTCCCATTTTTAGAGGTTAATTTTAGGTGATTAACAGATGCTTGAATATCATGAACAAAACTAGGGTTTTAGGTGACAACTTAGGAGTTTGATTTCATTCCCCTTAGGACTTAGGATTTAAATAGATTAGTTATGGGACTATATGGGTTATGGGTAGCTATTAGATCCCTTAGAAAAAGTCAGGATTCCCCTACTGCTATTATTACTGTCCGTATATCTGCTGTTTGGTGTGGTGTGCCCTCTGGGGTTTATTGATTGTTTGTTTGGGTATTGGGTTTGTCTGGGGCCCTGGGGAAGCTGAAGATTTGTGAAGATGAAGCCATTGGAGATTCAAAGATGGAAGATCAACTGTCAGAGTTGAGGAGGAGTTTCTTGCTATCAGTTGCTGAGGAGACTAGGGTTTAGGAGATAGGCAGAGCTCTAGATTAGAAATTTTGTTTCTCAAACATGGATTGCCTTGTCTGCATCCATTCTTCTCTGTGATTCAGAGTCTCTCTAAGACACTCACCCCCTTCCTTTGGAAGGCTTGGTGATGGTGTCCATGAGATAGAACTCTTGAGAGAAAATGTCTCTGGTGTTAGAAGCAGTCTGTTCACCACCTTTGGTAGTCAGCTGACTGCTTAACACCCAATTCACTCTTGTGACTAATCCCTCATCCTGGAGGTTTGAGCTTGAAGAAGAGCCATTGCAGATGGAAGACTGATGATCAAAGCCCTTGCCTGAAGGCCATGAAGATGGAGATTGATGCTTGTTGAAGTTTGTGAATGATTGGAGATTGCTTGAAGCCAGTTGTTGATTTAGAGCTGCTGATGCTGTTTCTTTTGCTGTATTTCATTTGCTGATGTATTGATTGGTTTTCTGAACTGTATTGTTTGCTGTTTACCCTGCTGGGTTGAGAGTGAAGTCTGTTCACTTTCGCCTATTGTTTTCTAGGTTCGAGGTTGAGTGGGACTCCCTTGCCTCGCTTGTACTGTTGCATCCATGCATTTTACTGTTTTACTGTATATATCTGATATTGTTTCTGTTTCTGCCTATCCCTTAGGATCTCTGTTTCTCTCTGTGCAAGAGAGGAGCATGATAGACACTAGGTCTCAACCCATGCATGATAACATTAGGTTAGTTTGTTTCCCTTCGCAACCGTAGTTTAGAGTTCTGTCTCTTTCTTTCTCAAAACAAACAGAAAAACACATAAAAATTTCAAACACAATAAAAGACACTTCTTCCGTAAAAGAATGTGAACTCATCAAAACGTCATTTCTGTCCCCTTGGACTGTTAATCAGAAAAACCTTTTTCAGAAGGAATAAAATCAACCAAGACAAGCTTGTGTCGTACGTGGCCCGAACTACGTTTGCTCTGATCTTCCACGCAGTGTGGAAGTACGTAGGCATAGGATGCGATATCCTAGCGAGCAACCTTCCCCTCCTTTCCCGTAGGTAGGCGAACTACGTTGACTCTGATTTCTCGTTCCAAACGGGAATACGTAGGCATAAAGTGCGATACTTTGCCGAGTCATTTTTATTTCCATTTTATTTTCTTTTTAACCCTTGACCTATAGTTTAGATAGAATAACAATCCATACCCGAAAACAAGCGTGGATCCCGTCGAGTACGACGGACGCGAGGGGTGCTAATACCTTCCCCTTGCGTAACCGACTCCCGAATCCAGGTTTTGGTTGCGATGACCATACCTTTCCCGTGTTGTGCGAGGTTTACTCTGAGCGTTTCCTTTCCCTCCCGTGGGATAAATAACGCACGGTGGCGACTCTTCTGTTCAGCCGGCGCCGATTTTCGCAGTAGCGACAGCTGGCGACTCTGCTGGGGATCCAACGTCCCCTGGCTGCTAAGAACTGCGATGGTTCTTATGCATTTGGGATCCAACGTCCCTGTGAGCGAGTCAATCCTAACGCTTGTTTTCCCGTCGAGGATTTTGTATGGAGTTATTGTATATTTCTAACCTTGTATTTTCAGCTTTATATATATTGTTCATTATTGCTGTATCTGGGGTGTGACGGGTGTTCTGATATTGAGAGATAAGCCGGACCTGGGCTTGAGTGCACCTAGAATTAGAGTAGAAATTAGTGGGCGCCCGCTTGCTTTGCTTGCTTTGGTGTCCCATGAAATCTACACTCAGACGAGGTTCCTCTGGTTGGCCTCCTGCCCCTTCCTTTGGTTGGCGTGGGTTGCTGGTTAGTTGGATTGTCGACTCTGGGGACCGATCATTTGGAAGTTGGCTGAGTGAGGCCTCTTCAGGATTTGATGATGCCACTCCTTCTGGGAATCGTATCATCAACCCTGAAAGTCTGTGACGCCGACGACCGCATAGGATGCCGTACCTTGTGCCAGTTATAGGGCCACCTACCTGTGAGGGGATTCAGGGGTATGCAGGTAACTAGACCTCCAGACTACCGGTTTGTTCTTGATCGGAGATCTTGGTTATTTATGGAGAGTCATGAGGTCTGTCAGAGACCATTTGGAGATGTATTCTGAGGTCTGTCAGAGACCATGTGGAGATTTATTCTGAGGTCTGTCAGAGACCATTTGGAGATGTATTCTGAGGTCTGTCAGAGACCATTTGAGAGGTGTTTTGAGGTCTGTCAGAGACCAATTATGGATGTGATTTGAGGTCTATCAGAGACCAGGTGGAGTTATGGTTTGAGGTCTGTCAGAGACCAGTGTTGGAGTTCTATTTTAGGTCTATCTGAGACCAGTGTTTGATGACTTCTGGACGGTCTATCTGAGACCTTTCTTGATTGGGTTTAGGCTATTCAGCTGCAGCTTTGGTCCCTGTTGAATGTTACTTGCATTGCATCCCTGCATATACATTATCATTTGCATTTCACTAACGTGTGTCTGTGCTGCAGGTGCATTTGCATTTCCCTAGTTCTAGTGCCCAGACTTCTGAGTGTTTTGATCATGACTAGCCTACGGAGAACGGTTGCTTACAAATTGCCTACGCCTGATATTGTTCCTTTACTGGGGTTGATCTCTCTTGCTGATGAGGGTGTTCGTAGGAGTTTCCGGATGAGTTATGGTAGATTATTGAGATTGGTGTGCAAACCTACAGAGGTAGAGTTAGATGGGCTGTATGCTTTGATGCAATTCTACGACCCTGCTTTGAGGTGTTTTACGTTCTCTGACTTTATTATGGGACCAACCCTGGAGGAATACGCTGAGTATGTTGAGCTGCCTGTGCAGAACCAGGTTCCATTCATTCATTATGATGCCAAACCCTAGCCGGAGGAATTGGCAAAAGCCTTGCATGTTGATGCTTCTGAACTTGTGACTACTGTTTCCCGTGGAGTTCCAGGCTTCTCATTTCAGTTCTTAGTTGGTAAAGCCCAAGAGTATGCTAAGAATGGGTGCTGGGTTGCTTTCAATGCTGTGTTGGCCTTGTGCATTTATGGCATAGTACTGTTCCCCAATATACCGGATTTTGTGGACTTCGATGCTTCCTACTTGTTCGCCGCTGGTAATCCTGTACCTACCTTACTCGGAGATCTCTACCACTCGCTGCATTACAAGAATGAGAAGGGAAGAGGGAAGAATGTTCATCTGTGTGTGCCCTTGTTGAGTATGTGGTTTGAGAGTCACCTTCCTAAGAGAGGATCTGCTGCAGAGACTACAGTTCCAGTTGGTTGGCCGGAGCGTTTGATGAGGTTATCGTCGGAAGATATGGAGTGGTTTGATAGAGACCTGTTGGGATCGGAGCTCATCTTCAGTTGTTCTGGTTACCCTAATGTGCCATTGATAGGAAGAAAAGGGTGTATCAATTACAACCCTTCTCTATTCATTCGCCAGTTCGGATATGCGCTGAAGAATCCACCTCAAGAGGAAGGAGTACAGGAATCTCTGTACTTCACCGGTGACGTGAAGGGGGAGTTATTAGCCAAGTTGCGACATGCTTGGACGCGTATTAACCGCAAAGGGAAGCCGTTGTTAGGAAAGAATGACTGTCAGGCCTATGCACCTTATAGAGCTTGGATTCAGGAGAGGGCTAGTCAGTTGAAGATGCCGTTTCCAGAGGCACCAATTCTTGATCCTATTCCGGTAGAAGAGCCGACCACTGTTTCTAGGGAAGTCTATGAACAAGTTGTGAGGGAGAAAGAAGCCTTAATGAAGATTAATGAAGGGTTAGAGCAAGAGTTAGCCCAGGCGCGCAGCGAGAAGAACAAGGCCGTATATGCTTTCCAACAACAGATTGAGCTGGTAAACAGGTTAGGAGCTGAGTTGACCGAGGAAAAGAAGAAGCGTGAACGTCTGGGGCAAGAGTTCAGAAGTTCCCATGACATGCTGGAAGCCAAAAAGAAGGCGCTTGACGCAGCACACCGAGAGATATCTTCTTGCAATAAGACTTGGAATGCCACACTCACCAATAACAAGAAGAGGGAAGATAAGCTGAAGCAGCAAATTTCCGACCTCGAAGAGAAGTTGAAGTCTAGCATCAAGAAGTGTGAGGAAGAAGTGATGAACCGGTATAGTGTCCAGCATGCACTGAACAAGGCAATCAAATCTAGAGATGAAGCAGTGTCCCAGAAGCGAAAGTTAGAAGATTGCTTCGGAGAAGCAACATGGGAAGAAACTGCTGAAGACGTACGCCGTGTCCTTAAGAAGAGAAACCAGCTTGTTGAAGGGCTGCTTGACCGACCAAGCCATCCGGAGACCAAGAAGTTGATAGAGGAGTACCAGACTTTTGGGAGGATCTGATCATTCCATTATTTGTATGCTTTATTTGCATAGTGCTGACCATCACCAGGATTGTTGGTTGAGGTCATGCCATCTTTGTACTCTCAGTGATATTGTACCCTGGGCTTATTGATTCTCTCTGTTATATATGAGGCTTTCTATGATTCAGCTCCGGTATTCTTATTGTCAATACTGTCACCGCACCGGCACCTTCGCACTAGAACTGGGGGAATGAACTTCCCTAATGCACAGACACATTGCATTGCATTCATATTCATCTTGCATAACAGGTAATCTTTGAATGGTGTCTTATCTCCTGCTTTGATTCAGGTACTTAACAGGATTCCAGATCAACATCCACACCGCTATTCTACACGATCCAACTGTCGGAAAGTCATGGACCAGATTCAGAATGAGATGCAGGATGTACGCGAGAAGCTCGCCCTCTTCATGCAGACCATGGAGGCTATAGCAAAAGGGCAAGAGAATTTGCAGGCCATGGTCCAGCCTCTATTGGCTCGCAGCGCTGGTCATGGTAACGAAGATCATCAGTCTGTCCGGGTTGATACTGCTCATGGAGATGGCACTCCAACGCCAGTGGCTCCGCCTGTCGTCAATGTGACTGCTGCTAACATCAACAACGCTACCACTGCTGTGAATGGTAACGTCGGAGTTGGAAATGAAACTGCTGTCCATAACGCTGGGCTGGGTGATGTCCATGTGGGAGATAATCTCGGAGGTAATGGCTTTGTCAATACTGGGTTCGGATTCAACGATCAGGGATTCGACAATACTGGCAAGTATGGCTTTAATGCTCAAGGCTTTGGGCAAGATGGTTATGGTATGGTCAATCAGGGCTACGGAGGTTTTGGAAACGGAAACGGTGCTGGTCTTATGGCTGGTGGTCCTGCTGGAGGTGTTCAAGGGTATGGCAACAGAGGTCGAGTTCCGGGGATGAATCAGGTCAGAGCTGGACGTAATAATGCGTATGATGGATACGGGGCTGGAAACGGTATGTGGCAAGAGGATCAACAGGAGGACGCCTTCTCGGGAGGAGGCTTTGAAGGGCCGATGGATGATTCTCAAAAGATTAGAATGCTGGAAGAGCAAATGAAAGGAGTCCTAAACCAGAGTGCTGTGGGTCTGGACATGGCAACAATGGGCTTGGTACCTGGGCTGAGGGTGCCAATCAAGTTCAAAGCGCCTGCGTTCGATAAGTACAAAGGAGATACATGTCCGAAAGTGCATGTACGAGCTTATTACAGAAAGATGTCTGCATACTCCACTGACGAAAGAATGCTCATGCATTTCTTTCAGGATAGCCTATCGGGTCCTTCCTTAGAATGGTACATGGGGTTGGAGCCCACTGATATTAAGACTTGGAAGCAATTAGCGGAGGCGTTCGTAGCCCATTACAAATATAACAGTGATCTGGCACCCAATCGGGTCCAGTTGGCCGGGCTTTCGCAGAAGAAGGGGGAGAGTTTTAAAGAATACGCGCAAAGGTGGCGCGATATGGCTGCCAGGGTTCGTCCTCCTGTGGAAGATAAAGAAATGAACGATATGTTTGTTGGCACATTCACCGGGCTGTTTCATGATATGTTGTTTCATACTTCTCTGGCCAGTTTTTCAGACCTGATCTTGATGGGGGAAAAGATTGAGCGGAACATTAAGCAAGGAAAGTTCCAAGTCGATGAATCAACTGCATCTGGCAGTAATAGGAAAGCTTATGGTGGGCGCCGTCAGGGCGAAGCTAGCGCGGTATTTGGAGGCCGAGGCCGAGGCCGAGGCAGGGGAAGAAATCAATATCGTCAGCAGCAGCAAGTGTCGAGTGTCACCATCCCGTATCAACAACAACCAATCCAGCAACAACAACAGGTTCAGCAGCAACCAATGCCACAGCAGCAGCAGCCTCAGCAGGGGGCACAGCAAGCTCAGAGAAAATTCCAGGGTGGTAAGCCGAGAAGGGTGTTCGAGAAGCCTCCCTCTAACTATGCTGATTTATTGCAGACCTTGTTGGGATTGAATCTGGTGGAGAAAAGAACCTTGGCACCGATAACGGGAACTCCCCCGTTCGGCTATGATGCAAATAGGCGCTGCGAGTTTCATTCTGGGGCCCCGGGCCATGATATTGAAGGTTGTCATGCTTTTAAGCACGTTGTGCAGGATCTCTTGGACAACAAGTCTATCAACTTCGGAACGACCGGTGCGAATATAGTCCAGAAACCCATGCCTAACCATGGGGCGAATGCCGTGCTGACTGAGGAAGGTCTGAATCTGATTATGAATGTTGAGGATTTAAAGACGCCGCTGAGCGAAATAAAAAGCCGACTGTTGCAAGGAGGTGTTTACCCGGGTTGTAATGAGTACTGCTTAGATTGTTGGGCCCTGTCTGGGGGGTGTGAGGATCTGAAGAAAGGCATTCAGGCCTTAATTGATGAAGGTGTATTGCAGTTTGATAGAACAGCAACTGATGAGCCGGCAGGGGCAGTAATGGATAATCAGAGTAATGTTGCCACAGTGACAATTCCTAGGAAGACGATCACTATTTCAGCGCCAGCTCAGCGACCACCGATTACTATAACTAAAGCCGGGCCAATCCCGTATGAGAGCACGAAAGCGGTCCCATGGTCATATGGGCTAGAGGTGTATTGTGACGGGATTAAAATCGATGTTAACAAGCAGTCAGCGGAGGTTGTGGATAATGTTGTGGGCTCAGGAGGCATGACGAGGAGCGGCAGAATCTTTATATCTCCTGAAGTAGAGGCCGAAAGGCTAGCGAAAGGAAAAGGGAAAGCGGTTGAGAATGTTCCGGTTCAAGCAAATGAAAAAGAAGCAGCATCTAAGGATGTCGAAGAATTCATGCGCTTAATTCGGAAAAGCGACTATAAGATCGTGGAGCATCTGCAGCAAACGCCATCCAAAATATCTATTCTGTCATTGCTGTTGTGTTCGGAAGCCCACAGGAACGCTTTGCTGAAAGTCCTGGACACTTCTTTTGTACCACAGGATGTCTCCGTCAATCAGCTAGAAGGAGTATTGGCACATGTAAATGCGGGCCACAGCCTGGGCTTTACTAATTTCGACTTGACTCCGAAAGGAAGGGATCATAATATGGCATTACATGTATCTGTTGAGTGCAGAGGGTCGACAATGTCGCACGTATTGGTTGACACCGGGTCGTCTTTGAATGTGCTGCCTAAGAAGGCTATGATGAAGCTGGATGTTCGAGGGATTTTGTGTACACCAAGTGATTTGGTGGTCAGAGCGTTTGACGGCACACGGAGAACAGTCTTCGGATCGATTACCTTGCCTCTGCAAGTGGGGCCGGAAGTGTTTGCCACGGAGTTTTATATCATGGATATACAGCCTGCGTACAGCTGCTTGCTGGGAAGACCTTGGATTCACGGGGCAGGGGCAGTTACGTCAACCCTGCATCAGAAGTTAAAGTATATGGTCGGAGACAGTGTAGTCACCGTGTGCGGAGAAGAAGACATCCTGGTCAGCCATCTTTCTTCGTTTAAATATGTGGAAGTCGACGGGGAGATCCACGAGACGCCATGCCAGGCATTCGAAGGTTTGCGCATAAAGGACAAGAGTCCCGGGCCAAGCAAAGTGCCAGAGATAGCTGTTTCTTCGTATAAAGAGGCTCAAGCGCTAGTGAAGGCAGGAGAAGCCACGGGCTGGGGCAAAGTATTGGACATTCCGGTGAAAATGGACCGGTTCGGACTGGGGTACCGACCGTCGTCATCAACTCCTTCTGTGGGGGCCCCTCATTTCAGAAAGTCAATCACCATCTCTGCCAGTGGAGTATGCCACGAATCTGTCAACGCTGCTTCAGAGTCAGATGAAGGGGACAGCGACTGTGATATGGATGCCTGGATTCAGCCAAGCACGCCAGGACAAGGACTGTGCAACTGGTCTATTCAGGAGCTTGTTCCTGTGACTTTTAAACAGTAATGCTTTGCTTTATTAATTGTTGAATAATCTGATGTCTTGCCCGGGGCATCAGGATTTGCTTAGGGCTGCGTTGTTATAAACATTGCTTCGTTAATCATTAAATAAACGGCGTTTTTTCATGTGTAAATACTGTAATCCCTGTCTTTCTTGTTTTATTTTTCAATAAAATGGCAACATGGTTATCCGCTTTATACGCATTTTGAAGCACTTAACCCTTTCTTTTGCAGGATAACATTTTCAGATGACATCCTTGAACCACCTATGACTCGTCCCGACTTCGAGCACCCGGTATTCAAGACCGAAGAAGAGGTTGTCGAAGATAGCGACGTTCCTGAAGAACTGTCTTGGTTGGTGAAGCAAGAGGAAAGAGCCATTCTGCCTCACGACGAGGTTATCGAGATTATCAATTTGGGGTCGGAAGGGGTTGAGAAGAATATTCGTATTGGAGCCGCATTGCAGAGTGATATCAAGCGAAAACTGGTTGAAATGCTCCGAGAGTATAATGATGTATTCGCTTGGTCGTATCAAGATATGCCAGGGCTCGATACTGATATGGTTGTGCATCGTCTGCCACTGAAAGAAGACTGCCCGCCTGTCAAACAAAAACTTCGTAGAACTCGCCCAGATATGGCAATGAAGATCAAAGAGGAGGTTCAGAAACAGTGGGACGCTGGGTTCCTGGCTGTGACGAAGTATCCCTCATGGGTTGCTAACATCGTACCGGTGCCAAAGAAAGATGGCAAGGTTCGAATGTGCGTGGATTATAGAGATTTGAATAAAGCAAGCCCAAAAGACGATTTTCCACTTCCTCATATTGACGTGTTAGTTGATAATACTGCTCAATACTCTGTATTCTCCTTCATGGATGGCTTTTCAGGCTATAATCAGATTAAAATGGCGCCAGAGGATATGGAGAAGACTACTTTCATAACGCCTTGGGGAACATTTTGCTATAAAGTGATGCCCTTTGGTTTGAAAAATGCTGGGGCAACGTATCAGCGTGCGATGACAACTCTCTTTCATGACATGATGCATAAAGAGATTGAAGTTTATGTTGACGATATGATTGCCAAATCCCAGACGGAGGAAGAGCATCTGGAGAATCTGTTGAAGTTGTTTAAAAGGCTTAGGAAGTTCAGGCTGAGGCTGAACCCTAACAAATGCACCTTCGGGGTGAGATCGGGTAAGCTCCTGGGGTTCATAGTAAGCGAAAGAGGAATAGAGGTCGATCCTGCTAAAATAAAAGCGATTCAAGAAATGCCGACGCCTAAAACAGAGAAAGAGGTGCGCGGGTTTTTAGGGAGATTGAACTACATTGCCCGGTTCATATCTCACCTGACTGCTACGTGCGAACCATTATTCAAACTCTTGAAGAAAGATCAAGCTGTAACGTGGAACGATAATTGTCAAAAGGCGTTCGATAAAATAAAGAAGTATCTGCAGGAGCCTCCTATTTTGATACCCCCAGTGGCAGGGAGACCCTTGATAATGTATTTAACGGTTCTTGAGGGAAGCATGGGTTGTGTTCTCGGTCAACACGACGAGACGGGGAGAAAAGAGCATGCAATTTACTATTTGAGTAAGAAATTTACGGACTGTGAATCTCGTTACTCAATGCTGGAGAAAACTTGTTGCGCGCTAGCCTGGGCCGCCAAGCGTTTGAGGCAGTACATGCTGAATCATACAACCATGCTTATCTCGAAGATGGATCCGATCAAATATATATTCGAAAAGCAGGCGTTGTCAGGTAGGATTGCCAGGTGGCAGATGATCTTGACCGAATATGATATTCAATACGTCTCGCAAAAGGCAATAAAGGGGAGTGTGTTGTCTGAATATCTGGCGGAGCAGCCTATTGAAGAGTATCAATCGATGAGATTTGACTTTCCTGACGAGGATATCATGTATCTCAAGATGAAGGATTGTGAAGAGCCGTTACCAGACGAAGGACCAGAGCCGGGGTCCAAATGGCAGATGATATTTGATGGAGCTGTGAATGCTTACGGTAGCGGAATCGGGGCAATTATCACTACGCCGCACGGGTCGCACATCCCGTTTACTGCCCGATTGACCTTCGCCGTTACCAACAATGAGGCCGAATACGAAGCTTGTATAATGGGGCTTGAAGAAGCCATTGATTTGCGAATCAAACATTTAGACGTATACGGAGACTCAGCTCTGGTGGTGAATCAGATCAAAGGGGAATGGGAGACACGGCAGCCCAATTTGATACATTATATGAATTATGCAAGGAGATTGTTGCCTTTCTTCGACAAAGTTGAATTGCATCACGTGCCACGGGCAGAAAATCAAATGGCTGACGCCCTTGCCACCTTGTCTTCCATGTACAAGGTCAATTTCTGGAACGAAGCTCCCCAAATCACTATCTCTCGGTTGGACAGGCCAGCTTATGTATTTGCTATTGATGAAGCGTCTGATGGCAAACCGTGGTATGTTGATATCCTTAATTTCCTGAAGAATAAAGAGTATCCGGCTGGGGCATCCAGTCAAGATCAGAAGACTCTCAGGAGATTAGCGGGTAATTTCTATTTGAACCCGGATGGCGTCTTGTACAGAAGGAACCACGACTTGGTGTTGTTGCGTTGTGTGGACGAGAAGGAGGCAAAGCTTCTCATGGAGGAAATTCACGAAGGTGCCTTTGGTACGCATGCTGGCGGGCATGCTATGACGAGAAAACTGCTGCGGGCAGGTTACTTTTGGCTGACGATGGAAACTGATTGTTTCAAATTTGCAAGAAAGTGCCATAAGTGCCAAATTTATGCTGACAAAATACATGTGCCTCCGAGTCCTTTGAATGTGATGTCATCTCCATGGCCATTCTCGATGTGGGGAATCGATATGATTGGAAAGATTGAGCCGACGGCTTCTAACGGGCATCGGTTCATCCTCGTAGCAATCGATTATTTCACCAAGTGGGTGGAAGCAGCGTCTTACGCAAATGTAACGAAGCAAGTGGTGGCTAGATTCATCAAGAGAGATATCATTTGCCGATACGGAATTCCTGAGCGGATAATCACGGATAATGGTTCTAATCTGAACAACAAAATGATGAAGGAGCTCTGTCAGAATTTCAAGATCGAACATCACAACTCCTCCCCTTACCGACCCAAGATGAATGGCGCTGTCGAAGCGGCCAATAAGAATATCAAGAAGATCGTCCAGAAAATGGTGGTGACGTATAAAGATTGGCATGAAATGCTACCTTTCGCTTTGCACGGTTATCGTACGACGGTACGCACATCAACCGGGGCAACTCCGTTCTCGTTGGTATACGGAATGGAAGCGGTGTTACCATTGGAGGTGGAGATCCCTTCTCTGAGGGTATTGCGAGACGTTCAGCTGGACGAGGCAGAATGGGTAACGAACAGATTGAACCAACTGAGTTTGATGGATGAGAAGAGGCTAGCTTCTCTGGCATACGGTCGTTTGTATCAGAGACGAATGAAGAAAGCGTACGACAAGAAGATACTTCCGCGAAGCTTTCAGACGGGCGACCTTGTGCTGAAAAGGATTCTCCCGCCGCAAGCAGATCACAGGGGCAAGTGGACCCCCAACTACGAAGGGCCATACGTTGTCAGTAAGGTCTTTTCAGGAGGAGCTTTATTGTTGTCCACCATGGACGGGGAAGACTTTGCATCACCTGTGAATTCGGACGCAGTTAAAAAATACTTTGCTTAAAATAGACCCGCTGGACAGAAAAAAGAGAGTCCAGGCAAAAATGGGGCATCCTGGCGAACCAAAAACAGAATGAAAGGTTCGGGCAAAAGTTAGGGATAAAATTGAAAAAATGTACACCCGCGAAGTTGAAAACCTACACTGGGCGGCTTCGGCAAAAAGGGGTATCCCGGTGAACTGAAAACCCGTAAAGGGCGGTTCACGCAAAAGTTAGGGATGAGAAAAGCAAATGACTGCGGTCCGAATTTGGTATTCAATGAGCATCAGTGCGCGAGAATATATTTGAGGAATTAGTTATCGGATACAACCTCTTCAGAAAACGGATACCGGGAAAGCATTAGAGTCGGACGAGTCATGGGAGGATCAGTTCGTGATGTTCATCTGCATCCAGTTGCCGACATGTGTACAAAATTTAATTTGTCAATATTTATGCTTCTTGTGAATACTTGCATACTTGTATATTTGCTTTGTGTAGCTTCCTCTTTTCAGGAGTTACATCCCGTGTACAAAAATTCCGCCCATTCAGGGGCCCAATCAATGAAAATGTGTTATTCAGTACTTGATGCCTGTTCTTTACTGTTTTGCGCATGATAAAACGCCTAAGTTTATTGAAGCTAGCATGAGTATAACATCACTGGCCCTTGCCAGCAATCGTTAAAGCTTTGAATTAACTGAGTGTAACAGTCACTAACCTGAATCGATTTGGATTGCATAGGCTTGTCGTGTTGTGTTTGTGCTGTTGCAGGTTTCATAACCGTACGAGGAAGGTGATCAAAAGATTGCGATAGTGAAAGGCTTGATCCCCACGCAGGTCATGCATGTTCTGCCTGAAGAAGGATAGAATGCCCCAGCTAGCCGTAGCTTATCCAAAGGACGTGCTCCAGAGAAGTTACTCGTCCTCAGCAGAGTTTAGGGATTCTGAGATCGTAAGGCTGTATTCAGACAGGTTCATCTCCCCCCGCAGGGTCCTGCATTCTCCCCCGGTGGAGTCAGTTAATTTTCCCCGAGAGAATCATCCCATCCCCAGCGGAGTTCTCTCTTTTCAGCAAGTGTTCTTTCCTTCCAGTGGAACTCGAAGACTAAGACTCTCCCAGGCAGAGTCGATGGTGGTTCCTGTCACTTATTTTGTCAGAGATACCTGGTGATATCGGTTCACACTCCAGCAGAAAGTCCGATCGTGTTGTGCGCATCTGCTATTCCTCAGCAAAGTCATATTCCCCAGCAGGGGGTTACCTCCGCAAGGTATTTCGTTTGAGTTATATTCCCCAGCAGGGGGTACTTCAACAAGGCGTGTGGTTTGAGTTCCCAACTTCCCAGCAGGGTCGACTTCATCCTTCCAGCATTTATTTTGCTGGAATAATTTTGTAGCATCAGGCTATCCCCGGCGAGTCGGTGTTACCCTTCCAGCATTTATTTTGCTGAAGCAGTTTCTGTACTCTAGAAGTTCAGGTGGAGAGAGCTCTTGCTCAAATAAATCACCAAACAATCAAGATCTCGGCAGGAGATATTCAATAATAATGTCAGTTTCGGCGGTATTCCCCACAGAGTTGTCATGATAAAACTCTCTTTGTCTCCAGCAAAGTCATTTATGCAAATGCATCTTATCTTCCCCAGCCAGAGTGGCCAGGATAAGTGTCTTCTTATCCCCAAGTAGAGTTTGTTTGTCATCAACGAGTCGCATGAATCAGAATTTCGAAGCAGGTGTCCGATAGTGGGTTTTCAGACATCCCCAGTAGAGTCCGCCTCAAAGTCGCTGTCACGTCAGTGCTAAGAAGTTTGTGGGTGAGGATCATTGAAGAACTAAGTCCTGACGTGGACCATTTATTCCTAGAATGACGGGATTCCTTCAGAAGTGGGCGTCCTAACGTGGACAGGTTTGTTTTACCGGATTGGTAAGGTGTGATAATCCTGACGTGGATAGATTCGGTCTTTTGAAATTTGGAGAAAGGGAGGTCATGACGTTGACAAAAGATTGGTTACTCTTCGTGTTGGTGTCCTGACGTGGATCATTTGTTTCCAGCAGATATCTGTATTCGTAATGGTGAAATGTGCGTCCTGACGTGGACAAGTTTGTAGTTCTTTGTGATGACAAGGTGCAAGAATCCTGACGTGGATAAATCTATCCTTTTTCGTGTTGTTGGCAAAGGGTAAGTCCTGACGCGGATATTTCCCCAGCAAGTCGAAGACGCGTGAGTCCTTACGTGGGCAAGTTATTTCCTCAGCGAGTCGAAGATGCCTGAGTCCTTACGTGGATAAATCAAGACGAGATCAGTGTCCTAACGCGGACAGATCAAAGAAACTATTATTCCTTACGTGGAAAGAAGTGGGTCCTAACGTGGACGATGTAGTCCTTACGCGGACGTATCAGAAGAGGTTTCCTTATGTGGAAATGACGGTATTCCTGACGTGGGAAAAAGAGAGTCCTTACGTGGACAGGTGAAGATGGCATTCCTTACGTGGAAAAATGAGTCCTGACGCGGACAAATCAGAAAGAAGTTGGTATTCCTTACGTGGAAAGATCAGAGTCCTTACGCGGACATATCAAGATTGTTTCCTTTACGTGGAAAGAAATGGATTATTCCTGACGTGGAAAGAGAGTTTAGTCCTGACACGGACAGATCATATCAAGATATTCCTAACGTGGAAGAAGAAGTTTATTCCTTACGCGGAGAAATTGGGGTCCTGACGTGGACAGATTCGAGAAGTTGAGTCCTGACGTGGACAGATTTAGAACCAAAGGTGAATTCATTACGTGGAAAGATCGGAGTCCTGACGCGGACATGTCAAATGGCATTGGAGTCCTTACGTGGACAGATTGATGTAGTTCTCTTTACGTGGAAAGAAGATTGCTTCCTAACGTGGAAAGACAGGTGTTATTCCTAACGTGGAAGAGTTTTTCCTAACGTGGACGATTCAGTTTACGGAAATGCAGGTGAATTATCCCCAGCGGAGTTGCCGAGATTTTCCTGGGTTGACAGTAAGTGGAGTCCTAACGTGGACAAGTTTTAGTTGAGATTTCTTCGTGTTGATGACAGACAGAGTCCTAACGTGGACAAGCAAGCAATCTGTTATGACAGAATCCTCTTCAGAACGATGAAGACAATCCCCAGCACGGTCGCGCAAGATCAGTGGGTTATTGTAACAGTCAGATTCAGCTGACGAATGTCATTCCTCAAGTAGGAGCGCAGTTTATTTCTGCGGTTGGCAAATTTCTGGTTTCACTAGTATTCAACCGTCTCGTACCGCGAATGTATGAAGGCTCCGGGCTCTTCATCCAATCGGGTCCAAGTCGCTTGAATAGGGGCAGCTGTTGCACCCTAAAATTTGCTCAACCTTATTCAATTGGTTTATGTTTCATCATCATTAGCATTTGCATGTAGAATCATGTACATAGACTAACCATCTGCATAGCATAAGCATAGCAAGTCATTCAACAGGGGACCAATCATTACTTCCATCTCTAGAGGCCTAGCAAGAGGTTATCATCATAATTCAACCTCATTCAAGTCATCAGGAAAGAATTTGAAGGCAAAGAGTTCAGCAGATCAAGCCTTGGGATCATCTCCTAGCTGAGGGTATCTGAGGGTCAACAAGAGGGTTGTGAGCTGTGGATTGAAGGCATCTAGACATCTTGAGAGACCTATAAAGTCATTTGGAGAAGAAAACAAGTCATTGATAAAGGCACAAGAGCTATAGTTGAAGGCAGTCAACTAGGGTTTCATCTGGGTCAACCCTAGGTCAACCCTAGGTCAATTGACTGACTTAAGAGGGCATTCAAGTCTATTGGAGAGATGTGGGGTTCATAATTTGACATGGAGAATAAATATATGGAGATATGACAAGGAGAATTCAAGAGAAATCAAGGAGAAGAGGAGTTACTAAATTAGGGTTTCTCTGTAAAATCCCCTAGTTTAGGTCAAATTTCCAAGCAAGATAAGTCAAAATGCTAGCTTCAAATGGCTTCTTGGCCAACATGAAACTTGTAGAGGATCTCAAGACCTTTAATTTGAGTGGTGGAAGACTTCAAGGAGATTTATAGAACTCAAGTTATGGTCCTTGCAAGTTACAGGTCATCTGAGGTGTCTGAACTTTTGTCTGTGAAAGTGACTTGACTTCCAAGCTAGTTTTACCCCTCAAGGAGATTTCAAATGAATTCTTGGTCAACATAAGAATTGTTCCTCATTGTCTTAGCTTTCTAGAATGGTATGGCATGCCTTCATATGATGTGGAGAACTCAACTTATGGTCTTGACAAGCAAAGGGTATTTTGGGCATTTGTGAATTACAGGTCATTTTAACCTATACCCAAAACTCATACAAGGAGGCCTCAAATGGAAAAACTTACAACATCAAACTTGCTCCAAATGGGATTTTAAGTCTAGAAAGAAGGTCACAAGTTATTGGAGAAGCTCATAGCATGGAGTTGCATGATAGGTCAAAATATGAACTAAAAAGGCTTATAAAGTGAATAATTTCAAGTTGAAAAGTGGTTTGGGAGATTTACAAGTCCAAATGGAGACTTCCAATATATGATTTTGAATGGAAAAACAATTCTAAGAACAATGGTTCACCCACTTTTTTGAGTTTAGAAGGAAAAAATGAAGTTATCCATGGTTGCTTATCATTTAAGAAACATGATCAAAATGAACCAAAGTTGGAAAGCAAGGGAATGTGCAAGATGGATCTAGAATGTTCATTTGGGGCCTATATATTCATGAAATGTGCATTGATCAAGGGTTGGCCTCATTTGTACCAAGAATTTCACAAGATTTCTCACACTTTTTTCATAGAAGTTTCATTCCAAATCTCTCAAATTCTTCATCAATCTTCATCATAATCAATTCAATTTCACTCCATCATCATCATAGATCATAATTGAAGCAAGTTTCTGGTAGTTATCATCCATTTTCGAGTGCTTTTCTCAAGATCATCAAAATTACAAGTTCAAGTGGATTGCATGATTCAAGCAAGGAACCTCCAAGTTTGTGCATACAGAATCAAGTTCCTCAAGGATTGATCAAGATTCAACACTTCAAAGCCTCAGATCTTCCATCTCCATAGCTGTTTGCAAGATTTTGCATAAGGTAAGTTTTCAATCACACAGCTCGATTCAGTTAGTTAGGCATGATTTTGTTAGTGTAGAATTGATCTAGGTGGTTAGGAGATTAGTTTAGGTGAGTTTGGAACGATTTGGTGAGGTTTGTTAGCAGGTGCCATAATCTGTTTGTGTTCGAATCTCTTGGATGAATGTGTTATAATTGCAACTTGATAGCATAGGTTAACCTCCATTAGTTGTAGTTCAGTTTAGGTTAAGTTTGATTGAGAATGGTGATGTTGCATATCAGTGTCCTTCCATGGAAATCAGAGATTGATGCTATCGGATTGAGAGATTTATTGAGTTTCAGATTGATGTGAGATCATAGGATTGTAGAGTGAAAGATTTTGAGCAGATTTCATGTTTATGGCGTGAGGATTCGTTGCGTGTGGAGTGAGAACAGAGAGGAGGAAGTTATGCGTGCATGGATGTTCATGGTGAAAGGAAACCCTAGTTTCAGATCCAAGTGGGGAAGACATAATCTGGTCCGTCCAATGCGTGTGAAGACTCTTGACTTGGGGAGAGATCTAATGGCTGTTATTTAATTCTGTTTTGGAGGGAGTTGACTGGGTGCCAAACGCACCGTTTCATTAATTGAAACGGGCGGGCCTCAGCTTGTGATGCTATCCACACCCCCAATGTGAGCCCAATTCCAAATTTCAACGTGGTTTGGTTTCTATTTTCACCCCCTGCTGATTTTCTTTGATTTCAATAACTCTGAAGTGATTCTGGGCCTGAATTGATTTGCTATGCGCACCCTACCCTGTCTGGCCCATCCAATAATGAGCTGAGCGCGCCTACTGAATGCACCCCCTCTGGCTCATTTAATTCATTTTTATTTTTTCTTATTTCATTTTAATTTTTCACCAATTTCATTAAATCATAATAAATTCATAAAAAATGCATTTTAATCCATTCTTTTTACCATATTTTCATTAAAATGTCTAGAATATTATAGGAAAATAAATTTTCATTTTTAGTTTTATTTCATATTTTTTTCATATTTTCTAAATAAATGTCATAATAAATAGATTCATTTCATGCATTATTTTTATGATTTTTGTTCTCTCACATGCTTTAATATTTTTTGATCACCCTTTTCATATTGTTTAGATGAGATGTTAAGCTTGTAGAAATATTTTAGTTCCCATTTTTAGAGGTTAATTTTAGGTGATTAACAGATGCTTGAATATCATGAACAAAACTAGGGTTTTAGGTGACAACTTAGGAGTTTGATTTCATTCCCCTTAGGACTTAGGATTTAAATAGATTAGTTATGGGACTATATGGGTTATGGGTAGCTATTAGATCCCTTAGAAAAAGTCAGGATTCCCCTACTGCTATTATTACTGTCCGTATATCTGCTGTTTGGTGTGGTGTGCCCTCTGGGGTTTATTGATTGTTTGTTTGGGTATTGGGTTTGTCTGGGGCCCTGGGGAAGCTGAAGATTTGTGAAGATGAAGCCATTGGAGATTCAAAGATGGAAGATCAACTGTCAGAGTTGAGGAGGAGTTTCTTGCTATCAGTTGCTGAGGAGACTAGGGTTTAGGAGATAGGCAGAGCTCTAGATTAGAAATTTTGTTTCTCAAACATGGATTGCCTTGTCTGCATCCATTCTTCTCTGTGATTCAGAGTCTCTCTAAGACACTCACCCCCTTCCTTTGGAAGGCTTGGTGATGGTGTCCATGAGATAGAACTCTTGAGAGAAAATGTCTCTGGTGTTAGAAGCAGTCTGTTCACCACCTTTGGTAGTCAGCTGACTGCTTAACACCCAATTCACTCTTGTGACTAATCCCTCATCCTGGAGGTTTGAGCTTGAAGAAGAGCCATTGCAGATGGAAGACTGATGATCAAAGCCCTTGCCTGAAGGCCATGAAGATGGAGATTGATGCTTGTTGAAGTTTGTGAATGATTGGAGATTGCTTGAAGCCAGTTGTTGATTTAGAGCTGCTGATGCTGTTTCTTTTGCTGTATTTCATTTGCTGATGTATTGATTGGTTTTCTGAACTGTATTGTTTGCTGTTTACCCTGCTGGGTTGAGAGTGAAGTCTGTTCACTTTCGCCTATTGTTTTCTAGGTTCGAGGTTGAGTGGGACTCCCTTGCCTCGCTTGTACTGTTGCATCCATGCATTTTACTGTTTTACTGTATATATCTGATATTGTTTCTGTTTCTGCCTATCCCTTAGGATCTCTGTTTCTCTCTGTGCAAGAGAGGAGCATGATAGACACTAGGTCTCAACCCATGCATGATAACATTAGGTTAGTTTGTTTCCCTTCGCAACCGTAGTTTAGAGTTCTGTCTCTTTCTTTCTCAAAACAAACAGAAAAAACACATAAAAATTTCAAACACAATAAAAGACACTTCTTCCGTAAAAGAATGTGAACTCATCAAAACGTCATTTCTGTCCCCTTGGACTGTTAATCAGAAAAACCTTTTTCAGAAGGAATAAAATCAACCAAGACAAGCTTGTGTCGTACGTGGCCCGAACTACGTTTGCTCTGATCTTCCACGCAGTGTGGAAGTACGTAGGCATAGGATGCGATATCCTAGCGAGCAACCTTCCCCTCCTTTCCCGTAGGTAGGCGAACTACGTTGACTCTGATTTCTCGTTCCAAACGGGAATACGTAGGCATAAAGTGCGATACTTTGCCGAGTCATTTTTATTTCCATTTTATTTTCTTTTTAACCCTTGACCTATAGTTTAGATAGAATAACAATCCATACCCGAAAACAAGCGTGGATCCCGTCGAGTACGACGGACGCGAGGGGTGCTAATACCTTCCCCTTGCGTAACCGACTCCCGAATCCAGGTTTTGGTTGCGATGACCATACCTTTCCCGTGTTGTGCGAGGTTTACTCTGAGCGTTTCCTTTCCCTCCCGTGGGATAAATAACGCACGGTGGCGACTCTTCTGTTCAGCCGGCGCCGATTTTCGCAGTAGCGACAGCATACGTGCGTGCCTGCGTGCGTGTGTTTGTGTATGTGTGCTCGCACATGCGTGCGTGTGTGCGTGCTGGAATACGCGCGCGCGTGTATGTGTGTGTATGCGCGCACATGTTTGTGTGAGTGGGGTGTGTGCACGCACACGCGTGTCTGTGTGTGTGTGTGTGTGTGTTTTTGTGCACGCATGTCTGTGTGCATGTGTTTGTGTGCGCGTGTCTCTGTGCGCGTACGTGCGCGTATGTGCACGCGCGTGCGTTTGTGCTCGCACGCGCGTGTGTGTTTGTGCGTTTGTGTGTGTGTGTGTGTGTGTGTGTGTGAGCACGCATGTGTGTGTGAGAGAGAGAGACAGAGAGAGAGTGTGTGTATGCACGCGCGTGAGCGTTTGTGCGTGTGCGTGTGCGAGCGTGCGTGCGTGTGAGCGTGAGTGCGTGCGTGTGAGTGAATGCGTGTGTGTGTGCGCGTGCGTGTGAGTTTGTAAGTGTGCACGTGTGTGTGTGTGTGTGTGTGTGCGTGCGTGTGAGTATGTTTGTGCGCGCATGTGTAAGTGTATGGGTGCGCGTGTATTCATTTGTGTGTTTTTGTGTTTGTGTTTGTGCGCGCAGGTGTGTGTATGTGTGTGCGCGTATGTGTGTGTGCACGCACGTGTTTGTGTGCATGCGATTGCGTGTGTTAGCGAGAGTGCGTGCGCGCGTTCATGCATATGCGTGTGTGTGTGTGCGCGTGTTTGTGTTTGTGTGTGTGTGTGTATGCGTATGCGTGTGCGTGTGTGTGTGTATGCGTGTGTGTTTGTTTGTGTGCTTGCATGCGTGTGTGTATGTGTGTGTGTGAGTGTGCGCACGCATGTGTATGTGTGTATGCGTGTGTGTGTGTGTGTGTGAACGCGCGTGTGTGTTTTCGTGGGTGTTTGTGTGTGTGTGAGTGTGTATGTGTGTGCGTGCGCGCACGTGTATGTGCGACTGTGTGTGTCTGTGAGAGAGAGAGAGAGAGAGAGAGAGTCTGCACGCGCGCGCACGTGTTTGTGTGTGTGTGTGTGTGCGCGTGTGTGTTTGTGTGCGTGCCCGTGTATTCATTTGTGTGTTTGTGTGTGTGTGTGTGTTTGTGCGTGCACGTGTGTGTATGTGTGTGCGCGTATGTGTGTGTGTGCACGCACGTGTTTGTGTGCATGCGATTGCGTGTGTGTGCGAGAGTGCGTGCACGCGTTCATGCGTGTGTGTGTGCACGCGTGTTTGTGTGTGTGTGTGTATGCGTATGCGTGTGTGTGTGTGTGTGCGTGTGCGTGCATGCGTGTGTGTTTGTTTGTATGCTTGCGTGCGTGTGTGTATGTGGGTGTGTGTGAGTGTGCGCGCGCATGTGTATGTGTGTGTGCGTGTGTGTGTGTGAACGCGCGTGTGTGTTTTCGTGGGTGTTTGTGTGTGTATGAGTGTGTATGTGTGTGCGTGCGTGCATGCGCGCATACGTGTGTGTGTGTTTGCGCGTATGTATGTGTGTGCACGCGCGTGTGTACACGCGTGAGTGTTTGTGCGTGTGCGCGTGAGTGTGTGTGTGTGCGCGTATACCATCACACGCGCGCTTGTGTTTGTGTGTGTATGCGCGCGTACATGTATGTGTTTGTGTGCGTGTGAGTATGCATGCGTGTGTGTGTGTGTGTGCACGCACGTGTGCTCGTATGTGTGTATGTGTGTGCACGCACGTGTGTATCTTTGTGTGCGGGCGCACGTGTGTGTGTGTGTATGTGTGTGTTTGTGTGTGTGTGTGTGTGTGTGTGAGAGAGAGAGAGAGAGAGTGTCTGTACGCACGCGCGCGTGTGTGTTTGTGTGCACGCGCGTGTTTGTGTGCCTGTGAGTGCATGTTGTGTGTGCGTGTGCAAGTGCTTGCGTGCGTGCATGTGTGTGGGTGTGCGTGCGCGCGTCTTTGTGTGTGCGCACGCGCGTTTGTGAGTGTGTGCGTGTGTGTGTTTAAGAGTGTGCACATACGTGTGTATGTGTGTGTACGTGTGTGTGTGTGTGTGCATGCGAGTGTGTGTGTGTGTGTGCGTGTGTTTGTGTGTGAGTGCTTGTGTGTGTACGTACGTGCGTGCTTGCGTATGTGTGTGTGTGAGCGCGCAAGTAAGCACACGCGCGCGCGTGTGTTCTTGTGTGTGATAGAGAGAGAGAGAGAGAGAGAAAGAAAGAGTTCACACGTGTGTGTGTGTGTGTGTGTGCGTGTCTATGTGTATGTGTGACTGCTTGCACGTGCGTGTGTGTGTGAGAGTGTGGGCACGCGTGTGTATGTGTGTGTGCGTGTGTGTGTCAGTGGATGTGTGTGTGTGCGTATGCGTGTGTGCGCGTGCGTCTGTGCGTGCGTGTGTTTGTGTGTGTGTGCTCGCACGTGCGTGCGTGTATGTGTGTGTGTGCGTGGGTGTGTGCACGCACGCGTGTGTCTGTGTGTGTGTGTGTGTTTTTATGCACGCACGTGTGTTTGTGTTTGTGTGCGCGTGTCTGTGTGCGCGTTCGTGTGTGCATGTGCACGCGCGTGAAATTGTGCTCACGCGCGTGTGTCTGTGTGTGCGTTTGTGTGTGTATGTGTTTGTGTGTGGGAGAGAGAGACAGAGAGAGTGCGTATGCATGCGCATGTGCGTTTGTGTGTGTCTCTGTGTCGCGTGCGAGTGTGCGTGCGTGTGAGCGTGAGTGTGTGCGAGTTTGAATGCACGCACGTGTGTGTGCGCGTGAGAGGACGCACGCGCGCGTGTTTTTTTGAGTGTATGCGTGCACATGTTTTCATTTGTGTGTTTGTGTGTGTGTTTGTGCGCGCACGTGTGTGTATGTGAGTGTGCGTATGTGTGTATGCACGCACGTATTTGTGTGTATACGATTGCGTGTGTGTGCGAGAGTGTGTGCGTGCATGCATGCGTGTGTGTGTGTGTGTCTGCGCGCGTGTTTGTGTTTGTGTGTGTGTATGCGTATGCGTGTGTGTGTGTGCATGCACGCGCGTGTGTTTGTTTGCGTGTTTGCGTGCGTGCGTATGTGTGTGTGTGTGTGTGTGAGTGTGCGCACATGTGTGTATGTGTGTGTGTGTGTGTGTGTGTGAACGCGTGTGTGTGTTTTCGTGGGTGTTTGTGTGTGGTGAGTGTGTGTATGTGTGTGTGCGTGCGTGCGTGCATGCGCGCATACGTGTGTGTGTGTGTTTACGCGTATGTAAGTGCGTGCACGCGCGTGTGTGTTTACACGCGCGTGTGTTTGTGTGCACACTCTCGAACACACATACACCTGCGCGCGTGTGTGTGCGCACACGCGTGCGTGAGAGAACGCACTTGTGCGTGTGTGTGCGCCCGTGTGCGTATACCATCACGCGCACTTGTGTTTGTGTGTGCGTGTGCGTGCATGACAGCGTGCGCGCGTGTGTGTGTGAGTGTGGGCACGCGTGTGTATGTGTGTGTGCGTGCGTGCGTGTGCGTGTGTGTGCACGCGCGTGTGTGTGTTCGTGCATGTGTGTTTGTGCGTGTGCGTGTGTTCACGTGTGTACGTGCGCGGGTGCATGCATACGTGCGTGCTTGCGTGCGTGTGTTTGTGTGTGTGTGCTCGCACATGCGTGCGTGTGTGCGTGCTGGAATACGCGTGCGCGTGTATGTGTGTGTATGCGCGCACGTGTTTGTGTGCGTGGGTGTGTGCACGCACGCGCGTGTCTGTGTGTGTGTGTGTGTTTTTGTGCATGCATGTTTGTGTGCGTGTGTTTGTGTGCGCGTGTCACTGTGCGCGTTCGTGCGCGTATGTGCACGCACGTGCATTTGTGCTCGCGCGCGCGTGTGTGTTTGTGCGTTTGTGTGTGTGTGAGCACGCGTGTGTGTGTGAGAGAGAGACAGAGAGAGAGTGTGCGTATGCACGCGCGTGTGCGTTTGTGCGTGTCTGTGCGTGTGCGTGTGCGAGCGTGCGTGCATGTGAGCGTGAGTGTATGCGTGTGTGAGTGAATGTGTGCGTGTGTGTGTGTGTGTGCGTGCGAGTTTGTATGTGCGCACGTGTGTGTGTGTGTGTGTGCGTGTGAGTATATTTGTGCGCGCCTGTGTAATTGTATGCGCGCGCGTATTCATTTATGTGTGTGTGTGTGTGTGTGTTTGTGCGCGCACGTTTGTGTATGTGTGTGCGCGTATGTGTGTGTATGCACGCACGTGTTTGTGTGCATGCGATTGCGTGTGTGTGCGAGAGTGCGTGCGCGCGTTCATGTGTGTGTGTGTGTGTGCGTGTGTTTGTGTTTGTGTGTGTGTGTGTATGCGTATGCGTGTGCGTGTGTGCGTTCATGCGTGTGTGTTTGTTTGTGTGCTTGCGTGCGTGTGTATATGTGTGTGTGCGAGTGTGCGCACGCATGTGTATGTGTGTTTGTGTGTGTGTTTTCATGGGTGTTTGTGTGTGTGTGAGTGTGTATGTGTGTGCGTGCGCGCACGTGTATGTGCGTCTGTGTGTTTCTGTGAGAGAGAGAGAGAGAGAGTTCGCACGCGCGCACGCGTGTGTGGGTGTGTGCGTGCGCGCGTGTGTGTGTTTGTGTGCACGCGCGTGTTTGTGTGCGTGCGAGTGCGTGGTTGTGCATGTGTTTATGTGTGAGTGCTTGCGTATGTGTGTGTGAGCGCGCAAGTAAGCGTTCGCGCGCGCGTGGTCCTGTTTGTGATAGAGAGAGAGAGAGTGTGCGCACGTGCGTTTGTGTGTGTGCGTGTGTGTGTGTGCATGCGTGCGTGTGTGCGTGTGTGTGTGAGCGTGGGCACGCGTGTGTATGTGTGTGTGCGTGTGTGTGTGTGCACGCGTGTGTGTGTGTTCGTAAATGTGTGTTTGTGCGTGTGCGTGTGTTCGCGTGTGTGCGTGCGCGGGTGCATGCATACGTGCGTGCCTGCGTGCGTGTGTTTGTGTGTGTGTGCTCGCACATGCGTGCGTGTGTGTGTTCTAGAATGCGCGCGCGTGTATGTGTGTGTGCGCACGTGTTTGTGTGCGTGGGTGTGTGCACGCACGCGTGTGTCTGTGTTTGTGTGCGTGGGTGTGTGCACGCACGTGTGTGTGTGTGTGTGTGCGTGCATGCGTGTGTGTTTGTTTGTGTACTTGTGTGTGTGTGTGTGTGTATGTGTGTGTGTGAGTGTGCGCATGTATGTGTATGTGTGTGTGCGTGTGTGTGTGCGTGAACGCGCGTGTGTGTTTTTGTGGGTGTTTGTGTGTGTGTGAGTGTGTATGTGTGTGCGTTTGCGCGTAAGTATGCGTGTGCACGCGCGTGTGTGTTTGCACGCGCGTGTCTGTATGTGCACACTCTCAAACACACACACACACACACACACACATATGCGTGTGTGAGAGAACGCACTTGTGTGTGTGCGTGTGTGTGTGCGTGTGCGCGTGAGTGCATGTGTGTGCGTATACCATCACGCGCGCGCTTGTGTTTGTGTGTGTATGCGCGCACACGTGTATGTGTTCGTGTGCGTGTGCGTGTAAGTATGCATGCGCGCGTGTGTGTGCGCTCACGTGTGCTCGTGTGTGTGTTTGTGTGTGTATGTGTGTGCACGCACGTGTGTGTCTGTGTGTGTGTGCGTGCACGTGTGTGTGTGTGTGTCTGTGTGTGTGTCTGTGTGTGAGAGAGAGAGAGTGTTTATGCGCACGCATGTGTGTGTGTGTGTGTGTGTGTGCACGCGCGTGTTTGTGTGCCTGCGAGTGCGTATGTGTGTGTGTGCGTGTGCATGTGAGTGTGTTTGCGTGCGTGTGTGTGTGGGTGTGCGTGCGCGTATCTTTGTGTTTGTGTTTGTGTATTCGCACACGCGTTTGTGAGTGTGTGTGTGTGTGTGTGCTTGCGTGTGTGTGTTTGAGAGTATGCACATACGTGTGTATGTCTGTGTACGTGTGTGTGTGTGTGTGCATGCGAGTGCGTGTGTGTGCGTGTGTTTATTTGTGAGTGCTTGTGTGTGTGTGTGTACGTGCGTGCTTGCGTATGTGTGTGTGAGCGTGCAAGTAAGCGCTCGCGCGTGCGCGTTTTCGTGTGTGTGATAGAGAGAGAGAGAGAGAGTGCACACGTTTGTGTGTGTATGTGTGTGTGTATGTATGCGTGCGTGCGTGTGCGTGTTTGTGTGAGAGTGTGGGCACGCGTGTGTATGTGTGTGTGCGTGTGTGTGTGTGTGTCGGTGGATGTGTGTGTGTGCGTATGCGTGTGTGCGCGTGTGTGCATGCGTGTGTGCGTGCGTGTGTTTGTGTGTGTGTGCTCGCACGTGCGTGCGTGTGTGCGTGCAGGAATGCGTGCGCGCGCGTATGTGTGTGTGTGCGCGCACGTGTTTGTATGCGTGGGTGTGTGCATGCACGCGTGTGTCTGTGTGTGTGTGTTTTTATGCACGCA